>WEIT01009661.1:149340-272948 GCA_013389985.1 Dryoscopus gambensis | reverse complement strand
AAAAAAAAAAAAAAGGCAGGATATGCGCAAAAAACGCCTCCTTCCTGAAATTCAGATCCCTGCTCTGCAGCAGGGAGGTACCAAAGCTCCTCGTAGACAGGCTGGGAGAAATATTTTAGTATTGAAAACAACATGTTTTTCTCCAGCTTCCTGCTCCCAACAATTTTGGCTGGAACTTTAAAAATATCAGTCTGAGGAGGCAGAAAACTGGCACGGAAAATGTCACCCCCCAAATTAATGTTTGCTGAAGTATCAATCAACTGAGGGAAAAGACTTCTGAGAGGAACTGTCAGACATCCCTAAAACGGGGAGCATCCAGCTCCACTGGCAAGACTGAGGTGCCAGAATTCCTCCCTGTGATTCCAGGTCAAAGCAAATCACATTTTTTAATTAGAAGACTGAGATTTCTTTGT
Organism: Dryoscopus gambensis; assembly: GCA_013389985.1. Taxonomy (NCBI): domain Eukaryota; kingdom Metazoa; phylum Chordata; class Aves; order Passeriformes; family Malaconotidae; genus Dryoscopus; species Dryoscopus gambensis. Next base: position 272,535 of record WEIT01009661.1, on the reverse strand, counting down.
GACCATATAGGAAGAGGAATGGTCAACATCAGCTAAATTATCAAATTCTTCTTATTATTAGCCACTAAATTCTTCTTTGAAGGTCAGGCATGGCTTTTCAAGGTGAAGCCTAACAGTGGTTGAAGAATAAGATTTTTAATTTCAGTTATAATAATTTTGAGGCTTTGTTGGGATGTTTTCAATTACAATCACAGCTCTCATCCTTTGACAGCTTCCAGGGAAGAAAAGAAGGGAGTAAATGAAATGCTGCATCTTCATTCAAAGCCTGCAGCACTCACCAAACAAAACCGAAACGAAGGGTGCCAGGAAAGTCAGCAGTGGACCATGCCTGAATACTCCTCTCCTTGAGATGCAGCACTTGTATCAAGGACACAAACAATCAATAATGACAGCAGCAGTGTTTGTTCTGCAATTTGTGGGCATTCAGAGCCCACTCCTCAAATCCTTGCTTAAATTGTGGCAGCACAAATGGAGTTGGACAGAGCCCGGTCCTCGAGTCCTACACCATTTCCTGGGTTCAAAGGCTGAGCGTTTTAGCTGTGTAATAATAGGTGGCATTACCAGGTATTGTGATGAAAAGAAATCTTCCTTGAAATGAAAATACCCTCTTTGCACAGAGCATGAACCCGGCTTTCTCTTTCTTCGGGGCTGGATCAGTGGGATTTGCAGGAAAACTCTTGTGGCACTTGTGGGATAGCACTTCATGCTGAGCTATCAGGGAACAGGTCAGGCTTGGGGGTGTTTTCTTCAAATTTGTTGTTCCAGCTAGCTGAGGACACCAGATTTAAGATTGGCAGTGCAAACACAGATGCTGTGGGAATACTTTAAAGGCGTATCTGACACACCTGAACATTTCTTGGCTGATTGATAAATAAAAATCAACAACAGTGAGGAAATGTGTGAGGGATTTGATTTAATATGAATATTTTTGTTGTCCTCTCCAGGTTGGATGGGGCTTCGAGCAACCTGGTCTAGTGGAGCCATGGGAGGGGTTGGAACTGGAGGGTCTTTGAGGTCCCTTCCAGCCCAAATCATTCTGTGATTCTGTTTCAAAGGACATTTGCTGAAACCCCATTTTTCCTGCCCATTGAAAGCATCTGCCCCCAGCTACTGCAGGGTTTGATTCTCTTCTCTGAGCCTGGCTTGGTGAAAGGCACAACCCCCCCAGCTCTTTCTTTATAGGGTTCATAAAGTGACCTTGTGGTCATCGAGGACAAGGCCAAACTGCACTCCAAGACCCCTTTACAACCCCAGAGGTGTGATATTGTTTTCATGATTTTCCTGTCTTCCTATCCACATCCTGCCTGATGCTGATTTCATGGGGTTACGAGGTGAGGCTTAGAGATCTCATTAAAAATACCACCCAAAAAAATCGGCCTTGGGGGAAAATTGACTTGTGATCCTACAAAGTCAGCTCAAGATTTATGAGGCTGCAGTGTGAGAGGCTGGGGTAGGTCCCTTCCCTGCCTGTCCCTCTATGTGCCTGCTTGTAAAGCAGATGTTGCAACATCTGTATTGCAGCAGAGCTGAATTTTGTGATATGAGGGCACTGCTGGAGCTGCATTGCCTGACCTGGTGACGAGTGCCAGGACATGCAGCCATGAAGACCATGCACCTTTTTGCTGGGAAAAGTGATAAGGAACTGACCTGGGTTGCCCAGAAAAGCTGTGGCTGCCCCATCCCTGGAAGTGTCCTAGGCCAGGCTGGAGCCACCAGGGATAGTGGAAGGTGTCCCTGCCCATGGCTGGAGGGTGGGAACAAGATGGTCTTTCAGGTCCCTTCCAACCCAAACCATTCCATGATCTCATTCCAGCCTTCCACTTCTGGTTTTTAAGCTTTCAGCAAAGCTTTGCTCCTCACCTTTACCCAGCGAGTGCCTCTGAAGTGCTTTGGGAACCTGAGGCAAAAAGTGCAACGCAAAACTTCGATGAATCCCACGCTGGCCTGTTGTTCCCAGGCCTCTTAATGAGGATAATTTATAGAATTCCACTAACATAAATGCATTCCAACCATCCCTGCCCCCCCCAACAAGGAATCAATTGAGGGAAAATGGTCCATGACAGGAAAGAAGGAGAGGTGGATTAAATATTTAAAGCGTTACTGTAAATGAAGACGCCGAAGCCAGGTCAGTAATGAGCTTCCCCCGAAGCCACTGGGAACTCACATTAATGCTGCACTTGACTCCTGCAGGTCTCTCCCACATGCCAGCAAAGCTCTCCCAAGCTGCCGAGCAGACACACGGAACAAAGCGCTGTGCTGGGCTCTGTGTGTGCGTGTGCAGGGTGGGGAGAGAGATTCAACCCCGTCTGCACACCCAGAGCCACAAAACAGGACAAGAATCAGAAATTGCCCTCATTCGGATCTGGGGTTGACTTCTAGCAACGAGATAATCAAGTTGCCATGAAAAACTGTGATTCTCCTGGAGAAGTTGAACCAAAGACTGTGATTCTCCTGGAGAAGCTGAACCAAACATAGAATAAATGGATTCTGTAAGTTGAGACTCCGAAGTGCTCGCAGGAGAGAGATGCTGGAAATAGAATCATGGAGTGGTTATGGTGGGAAGGGACTTAAGGATCATTTAGCTCCAACTCCCCCACCATGGTAATTAACAGTCACTTCACCAGATTTTTCCAAAGGAATTCATTCCATTACATGTGTAGACTGTGTCCTGCACTTAGTATAGTCCAATCACTCTCTCAGAGCCCCTTTAGGCACTGGAAGGGGCTCTAAGGTCTCCCTGGAGCTTTTCTTTTCCAGGCTGGACACCCCCAGCTCTCTCAGTCCTCCTACTGTCCCGCACCAGAAGCAGCTCCATTTCCAGCTTTCCCAATGGACATTTTCCCCATCTTTTCCCGTGGCTCCCAGCCTTGCTCTTTTCCACTCCAAACACAAGAATTACATTCTCTTGCCTAAACCAGAGCCCCAAGAGCTCCATTCAATGCAACTTTCTCCTTTGACACAGAATGAATATCAAAACTATCGTTAAATTCTCTAAATTCAGGCTTCCAGCAAATTTCCTACAGATTTTCCAGCCGTTCCATGAAGACCTGGTTGCTTTTTCTTGCTTACAAGGATCTTCTGCGTGCTTGTGAAGGCTTTGATTATTTATGCCAGCATATTTCTAGGAATTAGAGTGGTTCATGTCTATCTTCACTGTCAGATCCTCCTTTCCCATTAAGACAGGCACCAAATATTCCTTATTCCAGGCCCCCACAACCTCACCTCTCTCCTGCAAGCTTCAGCCTCTTGGAAGTGCCAACAGCTCCAAGATCAATATGAAGAGGACTGGAAAACCATAGAAAAACAATCAACTGATCTTCAACAGCTGAGCACTCAGAAATGGATGAAAAAGGATAATTTAAATCCAGGCATGAGAAGCAAAATCTTCAACTACTAAAAAAAAAAGGCTAAAAAGGGTCCTGAAAGGGTTGTGCTACCCAGGGCAGGTGTGGAATCCCCATCCCTGGAGGGATTGAAAAGCCGTGTGGATGTGGCACTTGGGGACATGGGGCAGTGGTGGCCTTGGCAGCGCTGGGGACTGGTTGGACTTGAGGATCTTGGAGGGCTTTTCCAACCTCAGTGATGGGCACAGGCAGAGGAACTTCATCATCAGAACTGAAAGGGTTTGGAGCATTCCACGGCATGGTTTTATCCCACTAACTCCCTTTCCCATCCTTTCCCACACAGTTTTAAAGACGGGGGGGGCCAGGGATCATTCCCAAGGGCAGTTTGCACACGGCCAACCTGTTTCCAAAAGTAAATTAGGAGTAGGTGTAGTAATTAATAGCATGGATGAAACCAGGCTCTGCCCTTCAAGTTTCACCCAGGATGCACCTCTTAATAAGACAAGTGGAATCCAAGGACAGAATCATCCAAGAAATCCCTTGGACAGAGACAGGGACATTAATGATTTCCTCCCATGATCACAGCAGGCTGCTGGTGGGAGTGTCCAGAGCATTTCCTGCACGGTTTATTCACAGTACAGAACTTTTACACTGCTCAGTTTCCGAGGCTGTTTGGGGCATCTCTTAATCTGTTCCACATTAATTGGCACTGATGTGCTTTTTTTTTTTCCTTCCACCTGTACATTATCAAGCAGCTGAAAACATTATTCCACTAATTTATCTGCTGATGACACGAGCTGGGGTGAGCAGTCTTCAGTCATTTGTCATTTGGATGGCACTTTGGCTCTGGCATTTCCATCCATCTTCTCCCACTGGATGATATTTGCAGATAAATCTTTCAGAATTCAGTGACTTCTACCTCTATGATATCTCTAAGCCTTAGGAGCCAATCTCCACTGTGCTGCTGAACCAGAACCTGCATCAGCCAACCTCAGAGTGGCAGGATGCTGCCTTTCCAAGATTTGGGATCAAACTGGCTGTCAAAATAAGCTTTTTTTCTTTGGAAAGCCAGTCGGATCTATCCAAGGATCCCACAGGATTCTGCCACCGATCCTCTCCCCCTGCTCTTTGGCAGCAGAGCATTATGACTGGATGATCTTAGAGGTCTTTCCCAATGATTCCATGATTAAACTTCAGGACAATTCACCCCATCCTGATGCCTGTTCATTGCTCCATCCCCATGTTTGTGCTGTGTAGGGAATCTGCGGCCTCGACTCCTGCACGGATGAAAAGCTCACTCGAGCTCCAGTGCAAGAAAATCCCTAAATCCTCCATGGTTTCAACCTCCCAAATTGTCCATTATCAGCTTTGTTGTAGCGGTTGGCACAAGGAATCAGTCCAACAGGCAGTGACTGTCAGCTTTCTCCTAAAAAATGGCACCATCTGGCAAAGCAGAACTGCCATTCCATGTTATCCTGGTCCGCCAAAGCATTTCTGTCCCCTGTCCAAGGCCCATGAGCAACCAGCAGATGTGGACAAGGTTTGGGAGAGAATCTGAACCACAGCTGTGGCTCAATTGGCCATGAAGAAATGTGGAAATGAAAGAAAAAATATTTCAACCAGAATCTTTTACTCTCGGATAAATGAGGTTATTCTCCCCCAAAATGGAATAACCAGGAAAAAAACCTCTTTAGGTGTTAAATGGTACTTGATCCGTTTTTACGGGGAGGATTCCATGGGATTGTTGCCCACAATAACAAGGAACCACATCAGGTGACCCTGGGAATCCTTTCCAGACCCAAGTTTCTGTTCTCTTTAAATGAAATGAAAGGAAAATGCAGTTCTCATCTCTGAAAGGAAAATCAGTTTTCCTGGAGCCCTGACATGCAAACAGGACTTTTTTTTTTCCCCATCTGCAGCAGTTCAGACAGATTTAATGTGATTAATGCTGCTAAACTATGTCACCTATGGCATTTTCCTGCTTTCCAGTAGATGAAAAGGCTTCTGTTCAAAAAGAAAACTGCAATATGTGCTGCATGAAAAGCCAGCTGGGAGTGGAGGAAGAGAGTGTAGTGATGGCAGATACTTGATTTAGCTCTGCATCAATAAAACATCCACATTTGTGAGAGAGAATGTGATGGAAAATGTTCTTAATTGAACGATATTTGTACCAGGGCATTGGGCCACTCACCTGGAATTGCTTCCAGGATGCCCTGCTCTGTTCCTTGAATTCACACTTAGATCTCCCCCGTTCAAAGCTGTCACTGAAATCAATGTCACAAAGAATGAACTAAATGGGATTGAGGCAAATTTCCATCTGATTCAGTTGGGAAGTAAGACCCATGAGGATTGGGCCAGCAACCAAGTTCAACAAGCTGGGGGTGTTCACCTGGAGAAGAGAAGGATCCAGGGAGACCTCAGAGCCCCTTCCAGGGCCTAAAGGGGCTCCAGGAGAGCTGGAGAGGGACTTGGGACAAGGGATGGAGGGACAGGACAAGCTTTAAGCTTCCAGAGGACAGGGTAGGATGGGATATCGGGAAGAAATCCTTCCCAGAGAGGATGCTGAGGCCCTGGCACAGGGTGCCCAGAGAAGCTGTGGCTGCCCCTGGATCCCTGGCAGTGTCCAAGGCCAGGCTGGACGGGGCTTGGAGCAACCTGGGACAGAGGGAGGTGTCTCTGCCCATGGCAGGGGATGGAATGAGGTGTGCTTTAAGGTCCCTCCCAAAACAACCATTCTATGACTCTGTGACCTCTAAGGTTGCTGAGTCCAACAATTCACTGAGTTACTTAAAAAATCAATCTACCTGCCCAACAAGCTGAGGTGCTGATGTCCCCTGGCCAAAGGCACACGTGCTGCTGCAAGGGACTTGCTCAGAGCTCTCCCCATCCCTCTCGTTCCCATGCTCACAACCCATCTCCTCAGGTGCACGCTGGAGCTCCTGTTGCCTTCTGGACAACTTGCCCAGGGAATTACATCCGTGGAAAACTGACCCACAATATTTTGTGCTGGTTTAGATCTCTGAAGTGGCTCAGCACACGAATCCATGTGGAAAGGAATCGTGGAAGGGGACAGCAGGAGAGAGGAGAAGCCAGGATCTCCTCTTTTCCCAGCCGTGAGACTGCACCTGGAGCGTGTGCTCCTCCTCATCCTCCTCTTCCTGCAGCTCAGACTTTGATGCCAGAGGAGCTATTTTGGTGCAAACTGAGTGTGAAGGGAACACAAGCCGTGGTGTCCTACATAGCAGCCTGCTGGCAGTGATGGCACAGAGAGTCCTGACTCACGTCCCCTTCACGGAAATTCCTTCTCCAAAGTTTACATCACCTGGCAGCTTTTTATTATTTTTACTATTTGGATACCTGGCAATCAGTGTTTGCAGCTCCTCTCTCTCTCTCAGGGGTACAAATGCAGCAGAAGACAACATCCAGGATGCTACCAGGGATCAGAAATTAGTCATGGCTTTATAAAAGGAAGGATCATTTTGTTCCTATTGTATCCCAGTGAAAGGATGCTGCTGACAGGGGGTGTTTAATTTGTTCTCACTTTTGGGGTTTTTCCACATTATCAGAGTTTAGCCTCTCAACCAACCTCTAAAGGTTTGTAGCAGCAAAATAAACCTAAAACTTTCCTTTTTCCACAACCGCATCCAAGCAAGGTTCAGGACATTCTTCCCCCAGTCTGGCCAAGCTTCCTCGGGCATCCAAATCTCTCCCTGTTCCATGTCAAGGTCTTGCAAATCCTGCTGAGTATCGGCTCCAGATGCTCAGATTATGGAAGTTTCTGCTCTTTAGCACAAGCTCTGAGCTGTGCATGTCCCAAAGCATACAATAAGACCCCCAAAGGCTGGAATTTGCTGGTGGGCACGGGAGCAGATGGCTTTGGGAATCTGGCCAGAGCAAGAGATCTCCATCCCAGCCTGGTCAACCACGTGGGTCATCAAATCTGTTCCATTGTCTGAAAAGAGCTGGAGTAATGGGATCCACAAAGAAGGATCTCAAATTCCTTCTCAAGTCTGTTCTAAATCCCCAAGACAACAACCCCTCTCTGCATCTTTATTTTTTGAAGATAATATGGAACGACACCACAATCTTCCAGTACCCAGAGCTTGTCCTTTTCCTCCTCATACCTTTGGAGAAAGAAGGAATTGTTCTAATCTGGAGATCTCATCCCCTGCTCCAGCCACTTTATCTCCAAACCTGCCTGGTTTTGTATGAAATAGGAAGGATTGAGCTAGGCTTTTCCCACACCTCATCATGTTTAGGCTGAGATTAAGCTCCCAGGTGGCTGCCATGGGAGCCAGGGGCTGGGTGGGCCCTTGGTCAGCCCCAGCATACCTGGTCCTGTGTTTCCACGCAGTTTGTACAATTTTCAGCCTTCCAGAATAACAGATTGGGTGAAGGAAAATTGGCCTCGTGATGGCAGAAAGCTGCCTGCAATTCCCTGCCCACAGAACAGACCTGAGTCTAATCTGATTCCTGCTCGGTTTGGGTCCACATCCACAGGCAAAATCATTCCAGGTTTGCATCAGTAGTGCCAGGGACTGTGAAAATGCCTGAAATGTCCATTAAAACCCATTTGTGCACACTCCAGTCTCCACTCCACATCTATCCAGACATTTTATTGATCTGATAAGAAAATTTATTGTGGGGAGCACCCTTGGGAGACAGATGTAAATATGTTTTACAAGGGTTTGTCCAAATTTCGAAACAATAAATGCAGCAGCCTTATAACTCCCGAGGTTCCCCAAAAAAATGATCTCATTTACATTTCGTCTAGGCCAAGGCACTTCTGTCTCCAGGTCAGTCCTGGTGGGTAACAAAGTGTTGGTGCTTGGATAGAGCCTTCCTGGATGTTTGGAACTCAGAGAAGGCCTGGATGTGAAGAAGAAGCCCTGGAGCCCTGAGAGCACGAGCATGAGAGCAGGATTTCATGGAATCACAGAACGTCCTGAGTTGGAATGGACACACAAGGATCATCCAGTCCAACTCCTGGCCTTGCACAGACACCAACAATCCCAAACTGTCCCTGAGAGCATCGTCCAAACACTCCTGGGGCTCTGGCAGCCTTGGGGCCATGACCATTCCCTGGGGAGCTGTTCCAGTGCCCCAGCACCCTCTGGGGGAAGAACCTTTCCCTGATACCCAACCTAAACCTCCCCTGACACAGCTCCAGCTGTCCAGGTCTGATGGCAAGCCCAGGTATGGACACCAAGAGCTGCCATTCTTGCAGAACCACCTCTATACTCCACCTCCACTCCACCTCCAAGGGCTGTGCGTTAATTTGGGATTTTATTATTTAACGTGATCTTCCATCTGCAGGGCTGTGCAGACTTGTGACTTTGACACCACAGCTGGGAGGTGGCAGCACAGCCAGGCAGGCACATTAAAGAGCAGAGCAGTGAAGCTGCCTGCTGGGAATTCAGGTTTTTCTCCTAAGAAGTTACAAGAGGAAACATTTGTAGTGTATCTCAGTGACATCTCTGGGAATAATCCCCACCGAGCCCCTTCCCCTGGGCTTCTTAAGAAGTCACTACCTACCTTTATGTTTGGAAATCTGTTTCTAAGCAGCTTTACCTCATTTCAGCTCAGTCTTACAATAAGGGAGCTGCCACCATCCCCTGCAGCAAAGCTATGAATACATTCTAGGTCACTTCCCCAGGCCAGGTTTTCCTCCCCAGTTCAAACCAGTTGCTCTATGGAACAGCACGTGCAGAGGCAAAACAGCCTTGGCCTCTTTTTGTTTCCATCAGGACAAAATTCGTTCAGAAATTTCAGCTCCAACCCACCAGCTCCTGTGGAATTGCCTCTGCCTAAAAGTTGCTCAGAGAAGCTGTGGCTGCCCAGTCCCTGGAAGTGTCCAAGGCCAGGTTGGAGCACCCTGGGATAGAGGAAGGCGTCCCTGCCCATGGAATGAGATGATCTTTAAGGTTCCTTCCCACCCAAACCACGCAGGGATTCTGTGATTTCACATTCAGCTGATGTCTGTCAGAAAGCAGCACGTCCTCTGATACTGGAGGGAATCATGCACAGCCCAATTTACTAATATATTATAAATTGGAATTATAAATGTGCTTGCAGCTGATGTCACTTCAACTCACATCATGCAGATCCCATCAAAACAATGCATCTTCCGTGAAATAACTCGGCATCCTCAAGTAGCAGGAAAGGGGCTCTTTGCCTAGAACATGCGCCTCTCCTTTATTTTAATATAACATTAAATATGCACAGTTAAGCACTCAAAAGTCAGGAAATGAGAAATGCAAGGCTCATAGAGCTTTAACTCTGCCTCCTTGAGGATATTAATTATGTTGTCATTTTTTTATCAGATCATTGCATACTGTTTCTTAAATAATCCTTTTCCGCAACCATTCCCACATCCATACATTCCAGAGCAGCCCCGGATGGCTCTGCTGGAAACCACAGGGATTCATAATGAGGAGAGGACACATTGAAGGATTCACGTTTCCATTCTGCCTTGGACTTCCTTGGCTTCCCAGAGTTCAAATGTGCAATTTAAAACGTTAAAATCCCACTTGGTTTTCACCGTTGTTCATCCCAGGGCCGCAAAGTGTTACCATGGAACCAGAACTGTGAGATGTCCTGAGCTGGAAGGGACCCATGAGGATCATCCAGTCCAACTCCCACCCCTGCACAGACACCCCAATAACCCCACCTGGGCATCCCTGAGAGTGTTGTCCAAACCCTCCTGGAGCTCTGGCAGCCTCGGGGCTGTGCCCATTCCCTTGGGAGCTCATCCAGTGCCCCAGCACCTTCTGGGGGAAGAACCTTTCCCTGATATCCAACCCAAACCTCCCCTGACACAGCTCCAGTCGTTCCCTGGTCCTGCCCCGGGTCACAGCAGAGGTCCCCCTGACTTCACCCACCGTTCCCCCCACACACTAAAAATGTACAACCTCTGTACTGAACAATAGCATGTTGAAACGGGTTCTTCCCAGTGCTGAAACACATTTTAGGATAACACAAAAAATTCATTTTATATGGTGAAATTTCCTTTGTACTTGCAATACAATATATATTGTATAGATATATAATATAGAGATATATATCTTACAAATAAGAGCAACTTGTCTTTATCTACAGACCAAGTTTCCATACAAAAAAGGAAAGAATTGCAAATTTTGCGCTTAATGATGGAATCAGAGTATCTTGAGTTGGAAGGGACACACAAAATAATGATGGGTACAGAGAGGTCTCTCTTCAGGAAAGGCACGAAACTCCCAGTCCTTGAAAATTAAATATTAATATTCCACCTCCTTTTTGTTTCACGGTGTCTTCCCAAGACCCGATCCCATCCCACTGACTTCCACTGGCGCTGAACTGCTCCCTGCAGAGCGGCTCTACGGGGCTGGCAAAATTAATCCCTCTTTTCTTTTTTCCCCTCTCCTCTGGCTGTCTCCTCATTGAATATTTAAGGAATAGAGCACACGGACAAAACAGCAGCTTCCCACCTCCATGCTGGACTTTTGAGGTGTCACTAAGGATTACAGACAGGATCTTCCTCCAGGAGAGCTCCAAACCCCAACAAAAAGCCCGAGGTTTGTACTGGGTAAATTATAAATGAGCAGGAATGTTCTCAGGGCTGCAGGAAGAGCTGACAGCCTCTGGCAGCCAGGTGAGGTCCAAAGCTGGGGGATGCTCCCACTCCCCCCAAAAAAGCAGCTGCACTACCTTACGGAGGGTTTTTTGCTCCCCCAGGGGCGGGTCGGATGCTGTTACAGATAAGGTGAGTTGTCATATGGCTGATTTGAAATAAGTGTGGGTCTGTGCATAAGATTAACTGCATTACAGCAGCTTTCAAATCACCATGACAACCCTGGGTTTATAGGCAAGATGATTTTATAGATATATTTATTTATACATATATATATATATGTATATATATTATACACACATATATAGTAGCAAGAGTGTGGATGGCCCCTGTTGGGATAATGAGGAATGATGGGTCTCCATCCCAAGGAATTTCCAAACTGAATTTGGCATCCCAGGGCACGGAGCATGTCCACTCTGGGCAGCTGAGAGGGTGGAAAACAGACCACAGGTGTTTTCTGCAATGATTTCAAAACTCAGCCAGATGAATCCACAGTACACCCATGTGATTTCTTATCTTTTACCAGGAAAAAGAGTGGGGAAAAAACCCCCATCTCTTCCTCTACAAAATGCTTCTCCACCGCATTTTTCTCCCACATTAGCAGCTGAGCTGCAGGATTGTTTATTCCCCTGAGAGCAAGGTTTGGTTGGAGATTCCAGAGGCACTGGGAGTGCATTGCATCCCTGGCCTGTGCTCCAGGCATGTGGCACAGATAACCAGGTTATCTCCCCGGCAGGGAAATCCCAGGCCATTTCCATAATTTATAGATGAGCTCAGCTGAATGAACCCGACACGAAATTGTCACCGTCTGTTGAACAAACTGTGTGGAACTGTTGAACAAAGGGACATTTTCGCATCTGGCATCGCACAACAGAGGCCCCACACGAGCAGCTGTGCAAAGCTGGGGCTGGTAATTGTGTTTCAGCACGAGCATTTCTGCTCGAAGATGTCTATTCCCAGCCTAACTCCAACCAAACACTATTCTTGCTAATATGTGTGTAAAGGTAATCTAATAATATCTTTTCTTGCAGAGGATGTTTACAAGAAGCCCTCTTTTTGTCGGGGAAATCACTCATTGATTCCTGTGGCTCACAAAATGCACCTGAGACTCCGCCGTGGCCCAGAGGCTTAAATGTTACAGCCCAGCTCGCAGCCGCCCATTAACCTCTCTCAGGCCCTCAAGATGGGTTTCCACGTGCAGATTCCACCCTGGGAATGCTCCCTGGCCTGTGTTGGCTTGTCCACCATGGCCAGGAATGGCCTGGGACAGTGCCAGAGCCAGCCCCACTGTGCCAAGGACATGCCCAAAAGGGACCGGTGTGGACGGGCCAAGGGGCATCTCCACGGCACAATTTAATGCACAAGGACAAGTCAGGCTGTGCTTTAGGCATTAATTTCCACTGCCAGAGGGCAGGGTTAGGGGGGATACTGGGAAGGAATCCTTCCCTGTGGGACTGGGGAGGCCCTGGCAGAGGTTTCCCAGAGAAGCTGTGGCTGCCCCATCCCTGGAAGTGTCCAAGGCCAGCTTGGAGTGACCTGGGAGAGTGGAAGATTTTCCTGTTCACGGCAGGGGTTGGAACTGGATGAGCTTTAAAGTCCCTTCCAGCCCAAATCATTCTGTCATTCCATGCTCAACCCTGGGTTTATTTCCCAGCCCTGATGCACAGAGCATTTCTAGATAAGCAGTGGTATCTCAGTTCCTCCGGATGATGCCTTTCCTGGGTGCTATTTTTTCCACTAATGTGTCAAACTATTGAAGCATTGCTACACTGGGCGAGAGGGGGAACAGGGAGTAGAACTATTTTAAAACTTAGCTCTTCCTTCTCTCTGTAATCATGGATCTCTTCTGCTTTTCATTGCTATGTACAGCTCAGTATCCAGGCAGTTTCCCTCCCCATCTGCCACGAGGAGCTGCAATTCAGGGAATTATTTCAGTTTAAGATGGCTGCTCCCAGAGAAGAGAAACACATCCTGTGTCCTACCCTTGGTTTTGGACTTCCTACGTCCTTTTCTTCCATCTGAAAGCAAAGTCCTTCACTCTCCGGGGATGCTGTTGCCCTTTATTTTTGAGCAGATGCAGCAGCTACGAAAGAAGGACGTTCCTGCTCTGCCAGAACTGACTTTTTGGCTGAAGGGATCACAAAGGGAAGTTCTAAACCTTCTGTTATTCACAGACTAACTGGTCTGAATGTCCTGTGAGCACTAGTGCCACCGAGCTGCTTTAGGAGAGAAGGAAGAAGCGTTTCCCCCTCAAACATCCCTGACAATAAACACAGAGACACCACCTGTGAAACCACCAGAGTTTGCCTCGACTTCCCGCTGTAAAACCTCCGACCCTTCGCAAAGGGCTCCAGAAAGTTCTCAGCCAGCTCCACCCAACCCTTGGACGTGCCAACCTGCCCCGTGCAAAGCTAAACACATCCTACTGCACTGCAGGCGCAGGCTGGAAAGGCAGAGCCACTCAAAACGCACGAAAAATTCCACGTTGCAAACATGGAAACGGCTCCTGAGAGACAGAGAAACTCTTCAAAATAGCTCCTTGATTCATTAGGAACAACAGCAAGGTTGACACATCCCCCACGTTTCATCCCACCCGTGGATTCATTACAGGCACCAGAGAGATGCAGGCGCTGAGGAACCGAATTCCTTCCCCCACCTTTCTTCCCCACAAAGCCTCTCGCTGGGTTTTATCTGTAACTTCAGCAACAGCTTGAATTGCTGGGGAACTTGACAGGGTGATTTATCATAGCTTGTTGCGTTTTTCTCAAAACATCCCAAGCAGATGATATTATGATATAAAGGAGGGGGGGAAAAAATAAGATGTAGTCATTGTACATGACAAAAGCTCATTATTAGGGCATCACAAAACAAAATGGAAGAAGATTAGGGGCAGATAATGATAACCAGGGCTGAAGACATATTTAAAAAAAAAAAAGAAAAGGAAGCCAGGCAACTGAATGAACAGAAAAGTGTAAAAATAGGATGGGAAGGACCTCTAACCCAGCCTTCCCTGGGGGCAGGTTCAGCTCTACCTGTGTCAGTCCCAACAAATGTTCGTGAGGGTCCACAGTGACATCAACGCCCTGTGCTAAGTAATAACCTGCAAAAACATCAGTGGAATTCTGAGAAGCCCCACACTGAGCCACAACTGCTGATGAAACTGAATTTAAGAGGGAAGAAATAGCTTGCCATATTGCAAGGGAATAGGAACCCCTTGGTGATATGGAAAGAGCTGACTCCACGAATTCCAGGGGCTTGGGGAGGGGGCCTAGGAAAGGAGGTGTTTCCTTTCTCCCCAGAATCATCTCAGCTTTGGAATATTATTCTCCTCTGAGCTTGCTCTGGGATGGCACGTGCTCAGGACATCATTTTGCAGCAATATTAGAGACAAGACCACCGAATAAATAGATCTGAAACGTAAAATTAAAATGTTTTCCTTTTTTTTTACACATCCATCTGGGAAGGGCTTTAAAACATCCGTGAGAAACACAAGGATTCTGGAAAAGTCCTTTGAATCCCAGCAGTCTGGAGGGCAGAGTGGGTGTGAGCTCACATCTCTGAGGGTTGGTTTATTTGTTTGGGGTGTGAAAGCCAATTCCAGCTCCAGCTGTTTGAACAGACCAGCTCACAGTGCTCATTTCTGATGACCCTCACGGAGACCTGGAGCCCATCTTTTATGTAAGGCTAGAAAATCACAGAGCTACGAGTGAAGAGGCATTTTAAAAGCTCTAAGGCGGAAGAGCGAGAGGGTGACCCACAGAGCAGAATCTTCTTTTGGTGTTTATTTCACTAAACATCAAGGAGAGAAAAATAAATCTTTTCTTGAGCCAGTGGTGAGTCAGAATGAAACAAAACACTCACCATCCACCTGAAAGATGCCTCTCCATCCACCTGGAAGCCACAATGCTTGAGGCTAAAGTTACCCCTGTGTCAGGGCCAAGGTGACACCTGAATTCAGCTTCAGCCCTTGATGGAGTTACACAAAGCTCTGAGCCACTGCTATGACCCACTTGAGAGTCCTTCATCCTTCATTTCATAATACCAATTTCACACACTGGCACTGGAGTCAATGCAGCTCCTCAAAAAGGAGAAACAGGCACAGAAATGTCTAATCCGTGACCAGCAGCATCTCCTGTAGGTGCAGGTCGGCCTGCCCTGATTTGCTACGGTGCAGGTGACAAATGGCAGGAAGGACGAACTCAACAGCTCTTGCTCAAAGTGCAAGAATAAATTCTTCTGCATACGACATGATCAGATGTCAATTAAAGCAGAAAAAGCGCAGAATGACAGAATCACAGAGTCACAACGGTTTCGGTAGGAAGAGACTTTTAAAGCTCACCTTGTTCAATCCCCCTGCCATGGGCAGGGACACTTTCCACTAGTCCAGGCTGCTCCAAGCCCTGTCCAGCCTGGCCTTGGACACTTCCAGGGATCCAGGGGCAGCCACAGCTTCTCTGGGCACCCTGTGCCAGGGCCTCCCCACCCTCACAGCCAACAATTCCTTCCCAGTATCCCATCTATCCCTGCCCTCTGGCAGTGGGAAGCCATTCCCTGTGTCCTGTCCCTCCAGCCCTTGTCCCAAGTCCCTCTCCAGCTCTCCTGGAGCCCCTTTAGGCCCTGGAAGGGGCTCTGAGGTCTCCCTGGAGCCTTCTCTCCTCCAGGTGAACACCCCCAGCTCTCCCAGCCTGGCTCCAGAGCAGAGGGGCTCCAGCTCTTGGGGCATCTCCGTGGCCTCCTCTGGACTTGCTCCAACAGGCCAATCTTTGATATTTGCCCCAAACCCTCAGCATTACATCACTCCCCCACCCATTTTCAGTCACATTCCTTATTTTCTGCCTCAATACTTTCCTCTGTCATTTGCCCAGACCCACATTCCCACATTATCTTCAACCTGCCAATTCCTGTTTGGAGCTAATTTATTTCTGCACCTGTGGGCACGTATTTGACAACATCAATGTTTCTTTTCTGCAGCTACTGAGCTGCAAATCCACTACAAAAGGACATGTTAAGACTCTGTAATAGATACTTAGGAACACACAAGTGTAGGCACGAAACATTTCTATGTTTAGAAACCTCTTTTTGAAGCCTTGTGTTAATAGAGAACATTTTGTTTATATTATTATTTTTATTAATAACTTTACATATCTGTCTCTAAGCTCCTTCGGAGGGTTTCTCTAATAGATAAAGGACTGGTCTCTGGTCTAAAGATCACAGAATCAATCCCAAAATGTTTTGGGCTGGAAAGCACCTTAAAGCCCATCCCAACTCCACCCTCTGCCATGGGCAGGGACACGTTCCACTATCCCAGGCTGCTCCAAGCCCTGTCCAACCTGGCCTTGGCCACTTCCAGGGATGGGACAACTGTCCTGGTTCTGTTTAAGGACCTGCAAACAAATATTCCAAAACAAGAGGCCACATCCAAATGTCGGTTTGGTACCTGGCATGTGCTGCCTCAGCCCCCTCTGGGAAAGGCCCCTTTAATCTGGCCAAAACTGTGTCAGAGGCTTTGCTAAAAACCCTGGGCCAACATCCGAGCCCACGTCCTGGCCACATTTGGGTTCCTAATAGAGATGTATTTATTAGGCTCCAGTTGGAGCATTTTGAAGTGCTGGGGGTTTGTGGGATCCAGCTCTGCTGGGCTTGGCTCACAACTGGGCTCAGCTCAGTGCAGCTGCAAGTCAGTGATCCTGCCTGGTGTCAGCTCAGCTCTTGTGGGCTTTGTTTTTATCCAAAGGGCACTGCCAGCACCCACTGCATATGCTGAACATAATTAAAGCCTCTTTCTTCAATTAAACCTTTTGTCTTTGTCTAATAAGGCAGAATCCGGTCAAATCTCCGCGTACCGCAGAGAAATGTGTAAACAAATGGCTCAGAGAATTCCTGTGCACGTGTGGGTCTTGCAAATTTGATTTATTTCCTTTGGACCTTTACATTGTGGTCAGGCCCTGGCACAGCTGCCCAGGGCAGTGCTGGAGTCCCCATCCCTGGAGGGACTGGAAAGCCATCTGGGTATGGCACATGGGGACATGGGTCAGTGGTGGCCTTGGCACCTGCTCACAGGTGGGACTCGATGGTCTTGGAGGTGTTTTTCAACCTGAATGATTCTTTTATTCTATATAGAAAACAGCAGAGTCGATTGCAGGACACTGGGCTGGCTCTTTCTGAGGCTCTGTCCTCAGGCCTTTCTCCACTTTCATTTCAATTTTTTATTATGATTTGGTTCCTTACCACTGTTAATAGATATGGAATCAAAATGTCTTAATTACAAAATGTGCCCGGATTAAAATACCATGAACAAAACCAGTTTAGGAAAAGCCAGAGGGAACTGTGTCCTTTAATCAGCCGGTTTATTAATAATGTAATAAATTCTCTCAAAGTCCTCTCAGGGCTCACGACTTCCTGATGGAAGATTTTGCTGGAGGGATGTGAAAGGATCTTGTGCTCAGTGGGCCAAACCATGCTTGGGGCATGAGCTGGACTGCTAAAGAAAAGCATTTAAAAGTGGGCTTTGTGTCACCTTCAGGGGGGAGGTGTTTAAGCCAAACATAAATAAATAATTGCAGAGCCCATGGGAAATAAAACCATAAAATAAATACACAGCAGAGAGATTTATCCACTTCCAGACCAGCAAACTCTCAGGGATGCTCAGAAGTGCTTCTGAGTTGCCCTAACTAAAGGGAGATTTAGGATGTGGCCACCTGAAAATCTGTTTTGTCAAGATCAGGTGTTAATGTAAAAGGAAAATAATTTGGAGAAAGCTCTTGGCTAAAAGTTTCCTACATATACCCACCTGTCCTTCTAAAGGTTTTCTATAGCAACCATCAACAAAGGGCTTTTAGAGCAGCAGCATCACTGAACAGAAATGTGAAAGCCATTAGATTTTCTTCTCAAAAAATGAACTCTGCCTGGAAATTAAAACTTCAGTGGCAAAGCTGCATTGTTATGAAATATTCTTGTTTTTCTAAGAAATCATCATTTTTAAACTCCACACTAGGGTTCTTCTGGTCTCCTGTGTGCATCACAATAACGTTCACCTTTGTCATGCCCTTTATCCCCATCTTTTTCCCTCCTTTACCGTCAAAAATAATAACAAGGAAATAAAAGATGGCCACAAAATAATGAAAATGCAGCCAAGAACCACATCCCTTACTATACTACAGGTCAAAATGGGGATAGCAATAAGGTAAAGACACAGCAAAACGTGATTTCCTCAAAAATGGTTTCACGGTGGAAAGATTAGAAACTCCATTTCATTTCTGGAGAAGTGCAACTTCAAAATGCCAATATCTTCATAACTTCCCCCTCCTTTCCACCCCTCTCCCCCAAAACAGCTCAACTAAGAACTCCCAGACTGGAAAGAGCTGCGTTAGAGAATACTCTGGATATACAGAATACACACACACACACATGCACTGAACATCTCTGACCAGCCCCAGGTCTCTGGCTATGAATTCCCCCTTTATCTTGCTAAATTCATGAATTTATTTCACTTCAAGAATGTTATTCCCTCTAGGAAAGCGTGGCAGGCAGCAAACGTCTCCGTTTTTCAAGGAAAACCTGAAAGCATCTCCAGGAAGAAAGGCTCAACCACTATTTTCTGAACCACAGCAAGGAACTCATTCAAACTAAAATGAAAATCAGCACAAAACACCACGGAAAGCCTTTTTTTACAGCATGAGGACTCTTCTGATCTGATTTCTTGCATGGCCCCATCAGCAACTTCTCTGTACTGTAAGACTCAGCCATGGCGCACAACCCTCCTGGACAAACCAGCCCACAGCACTGCTAAATTGTTCCAGAAACAGGAATTCAGGAATGCAGACACAGGTTCTCAAGAAAGGTATCCGGTGTCCTGGTAAAAATTTCAAACAAATTCAGCATTTTGGCCCTGCCTTGAAGGTCACTGAGATTGTTGGGAGTTTGGGACACATCAAACAAAGGAGGGGCTGAGAACTGGGTTCCTTCAACCAAGGGAATGCTGATGGAGATCCTACTGCTTTCTCAGACTATTAAAGAGAGGGTGCAGAAGACAAAACCAGACTCCTTTAGAGATGCAGAGCGGAGGGTGACAGGCACAAGCTGTAAGAAGGAAAAGCATTTCACTCATTAAAAATTCACCTGGACACAGCCATGAGCAACCCTCAGGTCTGCTGGACATGCTTTAAGCACAGGCTGGGACCAGAGTTTCTTCCAGTCTAAATGATCCGAGTTTCTACAATCCCAAGATTCAAGTATTTTCACTTTTACTATCCCAGGTTGCTCCAAGCCCCGTCCAACCTGGCCTTGGACACTTCCAGGGATGGGGCAGCCACAGCTTCTCTGGGAAACCTGTGCCAGGGTCTCCTCACCCTCACAGGGAGCAATTCCTTCCTCAGAGTTAATCTAAACCCACTTTCTAATATTCTCTTCTCTAATTTCTATTACTTTCATTTCCAAACAGATCCAGAATTGAACAAAGGGTATCAATGACTGTCTCAAAATCACAAGAAATTCCAAGATCTTTTACCTGTTTCTCCTCAATACCCACCTCGTGCCACGTCTGTTACCTTTGGATCAGACATAAGGCAGCAGCTCACTGATTAAATCATTTTTTATTGGATTCTGGCTATTTTACCAGGATATTGACTCCATGACTTGTCTTCTCCATGACTGAGCACCTGCACAGTCTTTGTCTCAGCAAACTCTACGTGACATCAATGCAATTTTTATGGAGAAGGTCAAGCCCTGTCAGAGCAGGGCTATGAAGAGCACACAACTTCCGAGGTGGAATTCAGTCCACAGCCCCCGTTCTCAGCACAGGAGTTGAACATTTCCTGAATTCCACCCTCCCACAGGCAGCATCTTATTCAGGATGAGTCTCTCAGAGGGAAACAAATGAATGGCTTTTCTCAGACCAAAACCATTCCTTTCTCCACACAGCAGAGATGCTTCCCAGGCTGAGAGAGGTTGCACTGAGGCATGAAAATGCACATGGGTAAAGTTCTCTCCAGCTTTTGTCCTTCAGTGATCCTCTCCCCATCGTTTTTACGAGCATTTCTACCAACTGTTTCTCAGTGACATCACTGTCATGGCTAAATCTGACCTCGGCAGCTTCCTTTGCCCAAGTTTTATCTATTTTAGTCTTATAAATGGCCTATGTACAGACCTAGAATTAATTCTGACGGGCTTTTCTTTTTTTCTGTTTCACAAAATGGACGGGTCCATTTATAACAGGATGGAAATGAACTTCCTACCAATTACAACCTTTGCAGCACTTCCTTTCAAGATGAGATACTTCAGGCGACAACAGTCTGAGAGTCCCCCATGCATTAACTTGGGCACCACACCAAGCACTGGGTTGCTCACTGTGCCTTTTTCTTTTAAAAAGTTTGTTTTTTAATTAATCCACCTACCACTCCTGGGTTTCCTTGGTTTATTATCAATAAACTGTACAGGGGTTATGGGCACCAATATTTATATCTCCAATATTTTTGTTGATACATTTCTTTGGGCTTTAAAAGCTTGAAGTTATTTGCAGAACTGGAAGAAAAATACAATGCTTGATCTTTTGTGGATAATTCCATCACTGATGGCAACAATACTGTGAAAATACATTGACTTTCACCTTTTTTTTCCTGTAAAGAGTTATGTAACAGAGAGACATCAAAGACATTAACAGTCAAACACAGATTTATCTCCCAGAAACCTGAAGGAGTTGGGTTCTCATAGCTTAAGCTCATCTAAAAAGTCCAGAACTTCTCCCCAAATAAGAGCAATTTTTGCCAGGTCCTATTTCTTGTAGTTCCTTTTTCCTTTTCTGTCTGACAGTTCAAGAGCATATTTGGTGGCTGACCTTCAGCTTAGGCACAAAGGAAAAACCACAAGATTTGCCCGTAAATGCATTTACTGATAAATGCAAATCACAGGACATGATCTAATCCTTCATCCTCAGTTTTCTAAAAGGGGAACTGTTTTCAAGTGTTTCTGTGAGAGTTTAAGAGCATTGGATAGCTGGAATTCAATTCTGACGAAGCGTCTCCGAGACCTTGGACAAGGGGAAACAGATTTTTTGCTAATCCTCAAACACAGCTGGCAGGTGAAAGGATTAGCAGGGGCTGAGCGTCTCAGTATGAATGAGGAGAGACGTGACACATCAGCAACCAGAAAAACTCAGGGTTTGTGTCGATGGCTTTAAAACACCTACTTTTCCTGTGAGTAGGTTGAATGTGCCAGCCCAAAGCTCAGCTTGGGTAATTTTCCCTGTTCAGAACCATTTTGGAAGCAATTTGGGTATCAGTATCCTCCATTAGTTTTTCTGGGGCTGCAGTAAAGTCACATCTCCCAGCTTGAGCCTCGCCACCTTCAAGCCTTAACTGAAGTTATTTTCTTGAGTTTTAGGAGTGGTTTTAGCCTAAACCACCTTTTGTGAGACCTTTGGGAGAGGAGGCACTGGAGGAAATTCATTGAATACCTCCACTAATGGATCTCTTTGTTATCCTGTATTCCCACCATCTGTTCCTTGAAAATACTTCCTACCTCTCATCTTACACAGGAATCAGAAGTGGGTTTGGAGACAGGACAGTCTTGTGCTGTGTGACTGCAAACACTTGGCCTAAGTGGGTTTGGGGTTTGTAGTAGCTACTAAAATATGAGAATATAAAAATGCAGGAAGTTCTAAAAGCAGAGTCTGAATTCTTGCCCAGTTCTGAGCAAACCAAGCAAACCCTGGGCTGCTCCAGGTCCCTGTTTAGAATTTGTAACACCTAAAATGCAGGTGCCTGGCATGAATTCAGAGCACTTCAATTAAGCACACTTCAGTTAAGAGACTCCAGCTACTAGCCTGGCAAAAAATGGGCCAGCTCCCATTTGCTGCCCCTGGGGCCCAAAAAACGTGGCACAGCTACCCATTTTTCCTTCCCAAACCTACTGGTTGCATCCAAAGAGCCAACTGGGAATAGCTCCTTGTCTGTCCAAGTTTTCTAACCATGCCTGGTCACTATCCAGGTCCAAATCTCTCTGACTGTACCATGAATCCTGATATCATTTTAATAGTGTGGAGAATGACTTTCCAAGTGCCCAAAACTCAGCTTGGCTCTTCAACAGAACAATACTAACTTGGCCCCAGGCACTTCTGAAGAGTAATTCAGAGTTCTAGGCAAGAAGATGGGTCAATCCACTTGATTTGAAGCTTAAACATCTGAATGAAGCATTGCCACTATGGACATCCAGCCCTGACTGGGAACATAAAGTCATCTCCTGAGGCCAAACATTTAAGTGAAAAGAGCTCAGCTTTTTGAAAATCAACATTTAAAAAAAAAAATTTTGAACTGCATTTGTTGAGTCCTGGCAGGAGAAAGACCCAGTGTGCCATTCCTGGAACCAAAAGCGGGAGGTAGCATCTATTTTAGTAGGATTCATTTAAAATATAGCCATGGGATCATGGAATTCCAAAATGGATTGGTTGGAAGGGACCTTAAAACTCATCCAGTTCCAACCCCTGTCATGGTCAGGGACACCTTCCACTACTTCAGATTGCTCCAAGCCTTGTCCAGCCTGGCCCTGGACACTTCCAGGGATGTAGGAATTGCAGGCAGGTAGTTCTAGGTAATTCTTCAGGTTCAGGAGAAAGGTGGGGAAAAATTGCCATTGAGTTAGACTGAGTCCAGACCGATCCTGGGACATGCTGGATTGTTCCCAGGAGGAGCTGCTCTCTTTCCATGGACAATAGAATGTTTAGGTTAAGGCCCTTACTTTTAGACAACTAAAGCCAGGTAAGATCAGTCCCCCTCTGAGTGCTTAAGCAGTCAAATTGATGTGCTGCTGTTCTCTGGCCCAAAACATTAGTTCCATCCAGGTTTATGGATCCTGGAGGAGATGCTGCTGGAAAGGAGCATTCCTGAGGATTTAGCATGTATTAGGCACCACAGAAAAGCCATCTGACTTTCGCAGGGTGCCCCAGGCCTAGATGCAGACATGTCAGTTCTGTGGTGATTCCATTTGAAAGGATTGATTTACTATTAACAAATGGATATTGCTCCAAATGCACCTTTCCCACAGTTCTGAGAGATGAGGAGAATGAGCCTGCTATTATCCCGTGTGCTGGAATATGCACTTATTTTCCCCTTAACAAGAACTAAATACATTGGGAATGCATCTTGTGGGCTGACATTTCCACACATTCCTATGTCTGTGTTCCTGCACCTTCCATTACTGAAAGCAGCTGATTTAATTGGACTTGTCACTATCCACGATTCCTTCGGCAGCGAGGATATTTGCAGCACATTGCCTGGAAGAAACCACCGCACTAAAGCAATTTTTCAGGGCTCAAGAGATTTTAGAACCATGTGGAAGGTTTGGAGGAGCAGAGAGAGAAAAATGAAAGACTGTTGGCGGTATCTGAACCATTTTTTCACTGCCTTTCATAACAGGCCACAGGTTGAATGTGCTGATGGACTTTTCCAAGCAGAATTACTGGCTGGAATTATGGTTTGGATCACAGGAACTGAACAGAGGGACCCAGGTCAGTCATCAGATCCCTCCTTTCTCTTTTATTTAGGAAGTTTTACAAGCAAACATCAGCTGTGGAGACCTTCACTGCAGGTACAGAGTGGTGGGTGTTGTTTGAGTTCAAAAGACTTCGCAGGGCATTGTCAGTAAGATAGAAAATGGTACCATTGGCTTGGAAGGAACCTTAAAGATCACCTGGTCCCAACCTGCCCCCTGTGGGCAGTGATATGTCCTAAAGCCTCATGAATTATTAAAAAAAACAGCAGAACTTGTTTCTCATTTTTAGTATACTTATTATTTTTCCCATAATGACTGGGATTACGGAGTTGGGTAAATTAGATCTCCACAAAGTTAATACTCTGCTACAAAGGCACTCATCTCTTCTCCTGGCGACCAGGGGTAGGACTCAGGGAATGGCTGGAGCTGTGTCAGGGGAGGTTTGGGATGGATATCAGGAAAAGGTTCTTCCCCCAGAGGGTGGTGGGGCACTGAACAGCTCCCCAGGGAATGGGCACGGCCCCAAGGCTGCCAGAGCTCCAGGAGAGTTTGGACAACGCCCTCAGGGATGTACAGGGTGGGATTGTTGGGGTGTCTGTGCAGGGGTGGGAATTGGACTCCATGATCCTTGTGCTTCCCTTCCAACTCAGGATATTCTGTGATTCCATGAACTGCCTCATTAATTCACAGCTATTTGTGCAGTCATGAAAACCGTACACGCAAATTGTACACTGAAGGCCAGGAACTTGTGAATACTTCATTTTAAGTATTTGAAGACAGAAAAACTGAGGCCCAAGGAGTGTTTGACGCAAGAAAAAGTCAGAGGGTACCAGGTTATGCACAGAAACCAGTCCTGGATCCTGCTGCTCCAACCCATCAACTCCTGTGAAATTGCCTCTGCCTGAAAGAAGGAACAGGTTGCCCAGAGGAGCTGTGGCTGCCCCATCCCTGGAAGTGTTCCAGGCCAGGTTAGACAGGGCTTGGAGCAACCTGGGATAGCAGAAGGTGTCCCTGCCCATGGCAGGGTGTGACCTCCAACCCAAACCATTCCAGGATTCCATGATCTAAAGGAGTTTGCCTTTTCAAGGTTAAAATTCTCAGCCTTGCCATCTCACTCGCAATCAGGTAACCAGCAAATTCAAAACTTTACCTTTCCAACTTTCCCCTTGACTCCCCTCCCCGCTCCTTTCTGAGGCACATTTGGTATTTGTTTTGAATCCTGGCCGATTTTCAGTGCGCAAAACCTGATGCCGAGAGTTACTTGATATTCCGAAGGCGTTATTTTAAGATGAAACAATGTAAATTCTGCCTCGGATGGCAGATGGCTGGCAGTTCACTGTTTGGCAAACCAACTGGTGGGGTATGTTGGAAAGTCGGAGCAGCAGGTAGTACAGCTCAATTTGAAACGACCACAGATGCTCGGAGAGGCGCGGGGGAAGGGCGCAAGCTGGTCAGGAAATTAAGAACAGTAGTCAGAGCTCACAGGGGAAAAAAATTAAAGAAAAAAAAAAACGACAGTAATTAGCTGAAAGTTTTCTTCTCCCAATCAGCACTTTTTGGATAGGAGTTAGCAGAGATGAGAGCGAGCGTTGTCGCGATTCACGCGAACGCGGCGCACCCTCGCTGAGGGCTCCTTTCTGAGCTGTGCCCTGCTGGCTCTAAAGCTCTGCACCACTCACATACCACGTGAGGTCTGTGGGTTATGCAAACCTTGTGCTGCTCTTTCCAGAGGGATGAACGTCATCCTTGCTGTCCAAGCTGGCCAGGTGCTTGCCCCTTGACGCAGGCCTCCGGTGCATCCATCCGGATGGACCAAGCATTAGAGTGGATTCGATGATCCTGGAGGTCTTTTCCAACCTTAATCATTGAATTATAGAATCAGAATAGTTTGGGCTGGAAGAGACCTTAAAGCTCATCCAGTTCCACCCCCTGCCATGGGCAGGGACACCTCCCACTATCCCAGGCTGCTTCAAGCCCTGTCCAGCCTGGTCCTAAACACTTCCAGGGATGGGACAGCCATCGCTTCTCTGGGCACCCTGTGCCAGGGCCTCCCCACCCTCACAGGGAAGAATTCCATTCTAATACCCAACCTAAACCTACTTTCAGTTTAAAACCATTCCCTCCCCCATCCTGTCATGCCAGATCCTTGTAAATAAACTCACTCTATTATTCTTTTGGGCTCCCTTCAGGTATAGAAAGGTCACCCCCAAGCTTTCTCTTCTCCAGGATGAACAATCCCAATTCCCTCAGCCTTTCCTCACAGCAGAGTTGCTCCACCCCTCCAATCATCCTGGTGCCTGCTCTGGACTCTCTCCAGCAGCTCCACATCCTTCCTGTGCTGGGCCCCAGGGCCGGAGGCAGCTCTGCAGGTGGGGTCTCACCTGAGCAGGGCAGAGGGGCAGAACCCCCTCTCTAGGATTCCATGATCTCTGCTCCCATCACTTCCCACAGAGGGAGTCTGCCCTCCCCTCGCCATCGGCACTCGCTCTGCCACGAGACGGGAAGGCTCAGCACCCACCGCCGGTCTTTCCCAAATTGGTAACTAAGTGGGATGAGTCGCCCTTTGGAGGAGCCCAGCTTTCCGCACTCCCGCGGCTCTGGGAGCTCGGAGGAACTATCTCACTTCGTGGTAGCTAAAAGTAGCTCTGCTGGATCCCGATGCAAAGGGTGGGAGCTCTAAACCAGAACTTTGCTCCAACTGTGGAGTGACATTTTACACCTCCACAGCTCAGCTGACCCGGTGCCAAGGGCCAGCTGGCACAGGCTGGCCATGCCCATGATCTTCTGTGCTCCAGAACTGGGTAGCAGCATCCAAACTGCCTTTTGGGAATGGTGTCTGGCAGGTGCCAGCTACCAAAGAGTGCTTGGGAAGGGTCTGGAAAGATCACCAGGGCCAAAACTGTGCTAGGATCAGGCAGACAAGAACATCCCTGGAAGTGTTCAAGGCCGGGTTGGCCAGGGCTTGGAGCAACCTGGGAGAGTGGAAGGTGTCCCTGCCCATGGCAGCGGGTGGAACTGAGTGATCTTTAAGGTCCCTTCCAACCCAGGCCATTCCATGATTCTATGATTCAACAATTAAGGTTGGAAAAAACCTCCAAGATCGTTGCGTGGTTCCACGACTGCCCTGGGCAGCCTGTTTCAATGCCTGACCATGCTTTCAGTGAAAAAATTGTTCCTAATATCCAATTTAAACCTCCCATGGTTGCAGCTGGAGGCCGTTTCATCCCATTTCTTCACAGAGAGGGCAGATAATCCAGCTGTAACACAGGGTGAAGCTCTCCTGTGAAAACAACTGCAGGGTCAGTCTGCTGTCAGCCTTTAGTCTTGACTTCACCTCCACCTTCCCACAATCCAACAACACAAACTGGTTTTGGACACACACCTCAACCCTTAACACCCTGCAGTAAAGAAGCAGCATTAGGGAAGAACAGCTCATTACAAGGGAGCACATGAATTAACTGATCACACGCTCCAGAACTCTGGATCCACGTTCCAGCTTTCCTACGTGATCATTTCCAGCCTGGATGCTTCCTCCAGGTATTCATTAACCGTGCCCATGTTGCCTGCTGTGTATCTGTGGGTGCTAACGAGCTCTGAGTGGTGTTCAGTTAAAGAAATTCCACTCTGAGCCAAGTGTATTGAGGGGTTTTTTGCAATTAAGCAATCAACGAAATCAGGAAATGCCACCTGCACACTTCCCTCTGGCCTCCAGACAGCACACATGGATCCTTTCATCTTGGAAGGGGCTCGGAGCAACCTGGTCTAGTGGAAGATGTCCCTGCCCATGGCAGGGAACTGGAACTTGATGGTCTTTAAAGCCCCTTCCAACACAAACCATTCTGGAATTCTGCAATCTTGCCCAGATTTGTTCTGATCCAACTCCCCCGAAATGAATGAAGTTATTGGTAGGAGGAAAATTTGTTTTTTGAGGTGATTCTGCTGTTTTCTGTTGTCTATAATTTCAAGGACCTCTCTCCAGTGCTGGTTTGTTTATAAGGATAGGCAGCACTCCTTCATGGATACTTACTCTGTTTAACATCACCTTAATCAACTTTAAATGATCTTTCCTCCCTCTAAGGTGTGGGTTTCAATATTTCAGCGAGCAGCAATCACGCAACACAAAGCTCTACAACCCCTTTCTGCCAACAATTCATGGAAATTAAGCAGTTAAGCACAAAAGCAATATACCTGTGAACACACACAAATTGCAGACTGGCAGATGAGGTAATTAGACACAGAGTTAATTTATATGAAAAAAACTCAGCAGAGCTGGATATTTCCTCAGCTGTACACTGGTATTCTACAACATTGCACATGTTAGGAGATTATATAGGAGTCCTGCATTGCTTTGCTCATACCATGCTGGATTTTTTCTGAAAATTGTAGGAAATGTGTGTACAGAGCACTGGATTACTCGGAAACCTGTCTGCAATCAGGAAATTAAATATCCCTGTAAACCAAAAGGAGGCAGGGGAAGCATTAAGGCTGCTTGGGGAACGTGAGCCTGAAATGACTCCTGAATGTTGAGATGCTGATGCAAGTTCTTGGCGTTGTTTATTGAGGGAATTTCATAGGGGCACACCAAATTAGAGAATCAGAGAAAGGGAAGATCTTGTTTAAATGCTGGGGGGAAAGAATAATTCACAGGGCCCAGGTCCAGGCAGGAGAGAATGCTGACGTCCTTCAACAGGCTGCAGAGAGAGGAGGCAATTCCACATGGCCAAGTCCCAGATCTCCCTTAACTCCAGCAGGAACAGGGACAGCCCAGCTGGCTGAGTTACCTGTCCATGTTTGCTATGATTTCACCCTTTTTAAAGGTGAAAGGGGATTATTGGACAATATTGACCAGTAACAAATACCGCAAGCATCACTTCTCCTCATTCATGTGCACCGCTGAGTACCTGAGAATTACTCCCACACATCCCCTGCTTCCCACTGGCTATAAAATAAACCACTCCAGCCATCTCCCAAGTGTTGCATCACCTTTTAAAGGCCTTGTCTTAGGTCTAACGCTATTAAATTTTCTTTATGGGATCTGGAAATAAACACAAAACCATTGCTGATAACATTTGTGAATGACACAAAGTTTGACATCATAATAAGTATTAAGGAGCACGAGGTGGCCATAAAACCAGCTTGGATTCCTTAGTACATTAGGCTCAATCAGCAAACCCATATTTTAATACATGAGTGTGTGTTCAGCTAGGAGAGCAGGAAAGCAGGAGTGGAGAGAACAAAGGATTACATAATGGAAAATAGCATCTGAAAGTAATTTAGGGGTCACAGTAGCCAAAAAGCTTAGCACTGGGATGCCATTAGGATGCTGTGATGAAAAGCACTAATGCAATTCACGGACATGTGCACAGCAGAGGAGGAGTGGGAGGAGAGAGTGACTCGATTTTCATTTACAGCAGCATCGAGACTAATGCTGGAATATTAAATCCACTCCTGCCAGCCATGTTTTTAAAGGTTCTTGAAAAACTGGGGATGCTGTGAGAAAGGCCTACAGTAGGAATGGCAGGATTGGAGAGCCTGTCTTTGGCTTCCAGGTGACTTCAAATTCTGCATGTCCAGGAAGCACAAATTATTGTAGAACCATAGAATGGTTTATGTTGGAGAGGACCTCAAAGTTCATCTCATTCCACCCCCTGCCATGGGCAGGGACACTTTCCACTATCCCAGGTCACTCCAAGCCCATCCAGTCTGGCCTTGGACACTTCAGCTGTGATAAATTTTCCTCTGAGAAAGGACAAGTGACTGACCTGTGCACACAGTGGAACTGATGAAAATTTCTAAGATGAAAAAGATCCCAAACCCTGTTGGATTTGGTGAATGAGGAGATGATCAGTCCCAGAGCTCGGTACTTCATCAATATTTGACCATCAAAATTTGAGAGCAACAGTTAATGAGGCAAATGAAAAACTTAACGTTATGTGCACAAAGATGATTAGGATCCAATTACGGTCATCAAAAGAAACTGCCTCGGAAATGAATTCCTTAAATGCCCCGAGAAAACCAGGGAACGCTGTCATCCACTACACTGACATATGCTCTGGACTCGTGGACTGAATTCCCTGATGCCCTCGAATGACAGATCACAGAAATATCTTTTCAAATAACTTGCGTGACACCCAGGATCGGGCTCAGGCTCCTGAGGTCAGGTATCCACGTGGGCTGGGACCAGGCACCACACATGGACATCCAGCGGCAGCCAGAGGCCGCCCAGAGCGACCTGGACAAGCTCGAGCAGTGGCCCACGGGAATCTCATGGATTTCACAAAACCAAGTGCTGGTGCTGCACCTGAGTCAGGGCAAACCCCAGGGACAATCCAGGCTGGGGATGAGCAGATGGAGCAGCCCTGGGAGAAGGACTTGGGGGTGCTGGTGGGAGCTGGGCATGGCCCAGACCAGAAACCCTCGGTGGGCAGCAGGGGAGGGGGGATTCTGGATGGCTTCCCACTGCCAGAGGATAAGGTGAGATGGGATATTGGGAAGGAATTCTTGGCTGTGAGGGTGGGGAGGCCCTGGCACAGGGTGCCCAGAGCAGCTGTGGCTGCCCCACCCTTGGAAGTGAACTTGAAGACGTGAGATATCCCTTCCAATTTTATATTATTTATCTTATTTTATATTATTTAAATCCTGAATATTATGCTGAGAAAACACTGGGATTTGTCATGAATGTCTGCCTATTTTAGGTTCCATTAGATGAGAAACAAAATGATTTATAAGAACAAGAGCATTTGCTTATCTTTCTGGCACCTGCACAAATCTGTCATAAAAAATATAAATTAAAATGGTTTGTCAGAAATCAGGTTCCCTCTTTTCATGCTGTCACCTTTAGCATAGAAAACACATCCATTAGGTTCCTTTCTTACTTTTTTTTTAAGATGTTTACATTAAAAAGTGAAGAGAAGAAAGCAGAGAGGAGTGGATTCTCCCGCCCCCCAATTATGAAAACCAACAGAGCACAGGCTTTGAAGAGTGCCACTGCAATGACAGGATGATGCCCTGTGACACTGGGAGTTGGCAAAGTTGTTTCCTAAGGGACAAAGAAGTGAGGGAGGGGATAAAAAAATAAGGCAGGAGTGAGAATTACCTAAACAGGATTAAGAGAATATTTTTTATTCGGGAAAGGAATAAGAGAATCCCAGAATGGTTTGAGTTGGAAGGGACCTAAAAGCTCATTCCTCATGGGCAGGGACACCTCCCAGCATCCCAGGTTGCTCCAAGCCCTGTAAATTTTCTGCTGGGAGAGGATGAACACCTTGTTTTCCTATAATATTTCTATTCCCTATTGCTTTGAGATACACACAAACTAAAGGGTTAATCATCACCAAAGCCTCATTATTTCTGTTGCCATTACTCAGGGTTCAGGGGTCTGTCCAGCTTCACTCCTATTTTAGGAGCAGGCTAAGAGGCTTCACTCCCATTTTACTGCAATCTTGAGGATCAGCTTCTGCCTTTTTAACACCTTCCCCTAAAAAAATATCACCCCCAAACTCATCATCCTTTTGCACTGTCACCTAAACCAGCACTAAGGGAAGTAAAAAGAAATTTCACTTAAGAAGGTTTTCACAAGATAAAAGGATTTTCCTCCTGAGCCAAGGACAACACAAAGCTCTCCTTGGGAGAGACCAGCACAACCCTCCATGTGTCCTAAGCCCCCTCTGCATGCCCAAAATGCAGAGTTCCCTCTGCTGCAGCCCCCAGGGAAGGCTCAAACCGCACTGGTGCCACAGGTGAGAACTGGTTCAGGACCACACGGGCAGGGGACACAGAAGTGATGTCCCCAGGACACAGCGCTAAGCTTCAATTTCAATTTCCAGACTCCCTGCAAACCCCAGGGAATGGATAAATTGCCTCTCCTGCTGCTACCCATGACATGCACTTGCAAGAGATTTTTTTCCTTGATTTAGTCTATTAGAGATATACAGAGTTTAAAAGTCCAGAGTCAGCACCTGGCTCCTGCAATTGGGCATTTATAACACACAGGCAATGGCCGGAAGCTACGAATTACTGATAAAAGTAGAGCTGGTACGAAAATTCTTTCCTTTCCCCTGAAGAACTCAAATAAAACAAAATAGGAAAATCACATTTTAATCTATTCTTACCCCACTGATTTTTCTAACTGTCATGAAAAAACCAAAAAAAATCCAGATAATGGCTGTTTATACCACACATACACACATCCATATGCCAACACACATATACACAATCAACAGCCTAAAATGGATTTTTGAGAGGCTTCAGTATCCAAAGATTAAAAAAATCATCCTAATGAGACAATTTCCCTTCGTTAAAGACCCACTTTTTTGGTCAAAAAATACTTCTGTGCAAAATTTTCAGGGAAGTCTAATTTAGGGCTCTAATTTGCTGATGGTTGAAATCCTTTCTAGTCTCTTTTTTTCCTTGAAATCCAAGCTTCATATGTAAAAGGGATAATAAGGCTTTTCTTTTAAGGAATATGCCTGGAGCTGAAAGCTTTAAATTTAAATCTCAGGAGCTGTAAGGCTGCTCCATCCAAGAGGGGCTCGTGGTGAATGCAGCAACACACATTTTGCATTTATCCCAGGAGGATTCAGTGTGGACACCAGTCCAGCACTTTCGCTTGTGGCAGAGGTAGGGAAAGAGTGGGATGCAGAGAGGAAATGCTGCAGTTCCAGCCTGAATCCACCCCAGCACTCTCTGACTGAGAAGAAGGGAGAAGGGAAGGCTCCAGGGAGACCTCAGAGCCCCTTCCAGAGCCTAAAGGGGCTCCAGGAGAGCTGGAGAGGGACTGGGGACAAGGGATGGAGGGACAGGACACAGGGAATGGCTTCCCACTGCCAGAGGGCAGGGATAGATGGGATATTGGGAAGGAATTCCTGGCTGTGAGGGTGGGGAGACCCTGGCACAGGGTGCCCAGAGAAGCTGTGGCTGCCCCTGGATCCTTGGCAGTGTCCAAGGCCAGGCTGGACAGGGCTTGGAGCACCCTGGGCTAGTGGAAGGTGTCCCTGCCCATGGCAGGGGTGAAATGAGATGATCTTACGGGTCCCTTCCCACCCAAACCATTCCATCGTTCTCTGATTAAGGCACACGATCCCAACAAAATGAAACAGCTGCAAAGAGCTGCCCAGATGTGAAGTCCAACTCCTCCAAGAGCTGTGGGGCTCCAGCCTGGCTGCAGCACAAATGTGGAGGAATCTCTTGTCTGTGTTCTAGAAAATGCCTGAATTATGTTTGCATAAGACTCTGACAAACAGAATTAATACACAAGAGGTGAATGAAGTCACGTCTCTGCCACCAAGTTGCAAAAGCAATCTGTTAATAACACAAAAGGAGAGGGTTTTTTCTTCTTTCTTTTCTTTATTTTCTGCATTTGCAGCTTTCATTTTTAACCCTAGGAATGCAAACAGTTTACATCTCTCCCTGTAAGGACTGCCCAGGCACAGGAGTACTCACTCTTTCTCAGACAAGAAGTCAGTCTGTATCCTTTTTGTTCTTTGTCTATAGAAACTTCTGGGTTATTGATAATGTGAGGGCAGCGTAGGCAAATAAAAGGTATTAATGCATCTCTTTGTATCTGGGAAGACATAATGCCAACCATGTTCCCTCTCTGCACAAAGAACCCCCCTGGAAAGTTCTGGTTTTTTATATTTCTATGTATGCACTCTTGAGAAATGAAGGAGACACAAATGCATTTTCAGAGACTTTTGGACTCGATGTCACGAAATCAAAGTGAAAATGATTTCAATAACATCACCCAAAGCCTTCTCATTGTGGTGGCAGGGAACCATCCCTTGTTAAAGGACTTACAGCGAGCTGAGCACCTATTTAGACACCATTGTAAATGAAGACAATGCATTTATTTCATTGCTATGGTTACTAAATCAAGTCTGAAGTATAGAAATATGGTGCAAAAGGAAAAAAAAAAGGCATGAAGGAAAATAAATGATACACTGCTTTAGAAATGCAGAGGGAAGATCAAACAAACAGGCTGCACAGTTTAAGAAACAATTAATTATTAGAACTTTCACAACACATTTGATATGATCTCATTGTAAGCTGATTGCAGCCATTCTCATCTCCCCACCTGTACCCATCTCATCTTCGGTACCGCTGCTGGTGTGGGAAAAGCTGCTGCTTTTTATCTTAGAGCTGGGAAAAATGAGAGATCACCTAAAGCTCTATGGGGAGGTTTCTCTTGGGGTGGGCTGGGACAGAGCAGCTCCTCCTCTCCAGCACCTCCACAGGACCTGTTTGGCAAAAATGAGCTTCTGGTTGGGCTGAAGGGCAGCACAGGCTCCTCTCAAACGCCTGGGCATAACTCAAAGTGTTTCCTGGGGGATTGCTCAAATCACAGAATCACGGAAGGGTTTGGGTGGGAAGGGACATCAAAGCCCATCCAGTGCCAGCCCCTGCCCTGGGCAGGGACACCTTCCACTGTCCCAGGCTGCTCCAAGCCCCGTCCAACCTGGCCTTGGACACTTCCAGGGATCCAGGGGCAGCCACAGCTTCTCTGGGCATCCTGTGCCAGGGCCTCCCCACCCTCACAGCCAAGAATTCCTTCCCCATATCCCATCTAACCCTGCCCTCTGGCAGTGGGAAGCCATTCCCTGTGTCCTGTCCCTCCATCCCTTGTCCCAGGTCCCTCTCCAGCTCTCCTGGAGCCCCTGTAGGTATGGAAAATGCAGAAGCTCAGGAGGCCAGAGGGTCAGAGCTTTCTTGCAGTGACACATTCACAGCACCCAGAGTTCTCCATCCAGCCCGGACACAGCTGACAAGGGATCCCTGCCCAGCAGGTCTGGTTTGGACTCTGCCCCACCAAGCGAGCAGATCTAGGCCAGAGAGATGATCCAAAACTACCAAGATCAGATGAAGAACCAATAGAAATGGTCAACATCACATTTTAATGCTTGGAAATGCTGCAAAGCTGCACTTTTTGTATTGTCCAATTAAGATGTTTAAAATATTTCCTGAACAAAAATTTCAAAAACTACTGGCCAAGACTATAAATCCCTCTTTCCTTTCTTTAATGACACACGGTCAACAATTTAATTCCCTTCACTCACTCACTGGAACATTGCTGGCTCCAGACCTGCCAGTCAAACTCTATTTGGTTCACAGGACCCTCATCAGTACAATTCCAAATTCAAGGCTAAAAATGCTGCAGTCAAACTCCTGGGCAAAGTGGATGGGTGGCTCAGGGATGACACTCCGAGACAGGATGTACAGAAGCCAGGATTAATCCACCTGACACTCTGCTACCGACTCCTCAAAGCAAATCCAAACAAATTCAGGGCAGCAGTTGCAGGAACAGCCTCTCTCTTATTTAGGCAAAGCCAACCACTCGGGCCACTGTGTGCACTTGGCACGCTGAGAAATCTCTTTGCCACAGCCAATTAGGAAGAGATCTGATTAATTAGGACTTCTTCATCCTTCTTTTCTGACCAACACATAGCAATGGATTATTTAGTGCATTAAAAGGGGTTGTTCAGCTACGCTGCCTCCAAGAAGTGCTCTTGAGGAGTCACTGAATAGAGCCAAGAAGATCCAGATGGAATTAAAGCATTTAAATGAACGCTGTTCCCGCATAGCCCCGTGCAGGAGCGCAGCTGTACCCCAGCCGTGGCTACAAAGGAGGACAGGCTGGCTCTGCCCTGCCACTTAACATGGTGCCACAGCTCCGTGGCACGGCACTGGCAGTGCTCCATGGCACTGGCACCGCATGTGACAGTCAATGTCCCCGCTGGATTCCAGAGGAACGTGTCTGAAATCCCCCAAGTGACTGAGGAGCCTGAACTCTGCTGAGTTTATTGGGGCTGAGCCGATTCAGTCTCCGAGGGTCTGTAGGAAAGGCCACTTCCTACTCTGATAGGTGAGAAAAGAGGAAAGGATGGAATCAGACTGATGACAAGGACAACAGGCTGACTAAAATTCCTTCTTTTTTATTCTCTGACACCAGATGCAGTTACCAAACAGAGACAGAAACAGGGCAAGTGCAGATCTATGGAAATAACCTTGTTGTATCCCCTACAGCCCCCGGGATCTCTGCTCCCAGAGATCAGCAGTTCCAAAGTCTCCCTAGGAAAGCACAAGTGAGCATCTCAGTGAAAAACAAATTGAAAATCACTTTGCTGAGGTATTTCTGTCTGACTGAGCATTGCACCAAACCATGTAATTTCCATGAAACGGAAAATAACTGCCTGGTGACTCGCAGTAAGGAAAAGTGTGGAGAGCAAATTGCAGGAGCCAGTGGGTCCTGGTGGATGAGGCACAGTGGATTTTGGTGAGCTCTGGGCTCACGTCAAGGGCTTGGGAAGTTTTATATGTCTTTGTGACACTTGGGGGCATGGTTTGGTGGTGAACACGGTGGTGCTGGGTTAATGCTTGGCCATCTTGGAGGTCTTTCCCAGCTTTAAAGACTCTGTGATTATATCTGCTCAAGGAAAGGCAAGGTCAAGAGCTGTGATGAACACTCAGCTCTCTTTTGATAAAATCTGTGAGCCTCATCTCCATCTTTGCTAAGCCTTGTTGGGAACGTGCTGCAGTCGCTCTGTAAAGAAGCCACAAAGGGTGAATAAAAAGCTCATGGAATCACAGAATCACAGAATATCCTGAAGGGACTCACCAGGATCATCGAGTCCAGCTCCTGTCCCTGCACAGACACCTCAACCATGCCACCTCGTGCCTGAGAGCTCCTGGAGCTCCTTGGGGCCGTGCTCATTCCCTGAGGAGCCTGTTCAGCACCCCACCACCCTCTGGGGGAAGAACCTTTCCCTGATATCCAACCTAAACCTCCCTGACACGGCTCCAGCCATTCCCTTGGATCCTAAAGAGCTTAAGTAAAGGCAGCCAGTATGGAAAGAATCAGAATCCAGAATTTTATTAGCATCCACAATCCAAAGAGTCAAACTGAAACATCACTAGACTGAAGAGAGGGAACACGCCCTTCAGAGAAAGAAATTGGTGCAACTTTGAAACATCTTTCAGTGGAAGCTGACAGAGAATCACCTTGTCCTATGGAAAAAGTTCTGTGAAAAATGAGCCATTAGAGCCTGAAAGTCACCCATCATTTTGCTTAAATGAGCACGAACGCGTGTTTCTCTTCCCGGAGGTGGCCCAAAGGAGCAGCCAAGTGCATGGAGAAAATTCCAAAGACTCTGGCACAAAGTAGTGAAAAAAAAGAGGTTTCTTTGGAAGGTAAACTCGCTCTCCCAAAGGGGATGAGTAAACAGTCATTTCCCTCGCAGGCAAATTAAAGCTTTCAAAGATGTCATTCACAAAACTGCCCTTAATGGGAGAGGAGAGTGACTGAATCCAGGCAGGAAATTAAGAAACAGAGCAGGGACGGTCATTTTGATGAGGAGACTCAAAGAGAACAGAAAAAGGAAACAAGGGGCTGTGCAGTGCTGTTATCTCCTTTGACTGGGTCCCATTAATACGAGTCATTTAAGAGAGTGATGAAAAGAATGGGAATCTTTAAATAAAACACAACTTTTTCAAAGGCATAACTCTGAGTTTCTGAATTTCTCTTTCCAAATACGCCCAAATACATCCCAGCAGGACAGACAAGCTTATGCTTCATGGATTATCCAGTGATAGGGGTATTGTCATGGAAACATAAGCTTTGTTCAGTAGAGATCACTAACTCCTGCTCTCCCTTCGCATCTTAATAATAGATTTTTTAAACCTTTTTTTTTTTCAATTAAATCAGTGACAGACTGTGGACCCAAATCTTCTCCTGTCTCCTGTATGGATTTCATCCTGGATTTCAGCTGGCTTGTTTCTCATTTGCAGCCTGACTGCAGCAGTGGCCCATGGGCACAGCCACAAACCAGAGGAAAAACTGGTGTGGTTCAGGAAAGAGACACAGCATCCCATCATTTGCATGGATGGATGCAACATTTTTTTAGTCTAAGAGCCAGTGAACACAGGACAGATGTGAAGAATACAATTCACATACCTCAGGACATCAAATAAAATAAATGAAATGGGATTCTCCTCCAGAAACTTTGAACTTGGGCATTTATAAGAAGACATGCAGATGTGGCCCTTGGGGACATGGCTCAGTGGTGGCCTTGGAGATGCTTGGGGAATGATGATCCTGGAGGGTTTTTCCAACCTGAGTTATTCCATGGTGAACTCACAAAGTTATACAGGTTTGTGAGTGGAGTCTGGTGACTTTGGTTCATCTCTTACCATGTGCAGGCTTAAAACTGGCTCTTCCCCACCTCTTGGGCCCAGCCAGCCATTGCTGCAACCCCTGGCAGGCCTCAGTGAGACTGGGAGAGATGAAGGCAGAGCCCAGGAGAAAACAGAAACAGGAAAGGCAGGAGGAGGAAAGTCTGGAGACATTTGGGTGAGAAATGCATAATGCCTGCCAGGTTGGTAAGTGAAGCAGATTTCATAGAATCATGGAAAGGTTTGGGTTGGAAAGGACCTTGAAGCTCATCTCATTCCACCCCCTGCCATGGGCAGGGACACCTCCCACTAGCCCAGGCTGCTCCAAGCCCTGTCCAACCTGGCCTTGGACACTGCCAGGGATCCAGGGGCAGCCACAGCTTCTCTGGGCCCCCTGTGCCAGGGCCTCCCCACCCTCACAGGGAAGAAGAATCATTCAGGCTGGAAAACACCTTTAAGATGGAATCAGAGCCTTTGACTACAAATTACTTCTTCCAACGTTTTCTATGAAACACTACAAAACCTGATCCTGTTACTGAGTGGGAACATCACTGACTTCCACCAGTGCAGGCCCAGAAAAACCGAGCTCAAATTTATTTCCCAGTTGCATCTGTGTAGCTGCACCCTCCAGATGCATTATTTAAAAATGCAGGGAAACGGTTCTGTTTAATCATTTTGCACGCAGAACAGTTGGGATGATGGGTATTGTCACTTTAATGGCACACGAGCACCCGGAAGGCTGCTGGAATGGTCACTGATGAGCTCGGAACAGAATTTTACAGCAGTGCAACATTAAGCGCAGAGTTAATTTTTAAAACGAGTGAAATCTGTAGTCCACCACCCTCTTCCTGCTCCCTCCACCCCAAGCCCCCCAAACCCCGGGTCTGGCGGTCGTTCTGATCCCTGGAGTTTGATGCATGCTTGATTCACAGACTGCAGCATGTCTGCACCAGATGGCCCCGAGTTAATGAACACAAACTCATCACTTTTACTCATGAGGGAAATGTGCAGCTCAATCTGACTTGTACTCGACAACTAAAAATATTTGAGTATTTTTAGTGAGCATTTTACTGTTACAAAATGGCATTTGAGGAAAGCAGTAAAAGAACACAGCCTACCCAACAAATGGACTTGCACAGATGAAGAGCAGCACTGCTGCCTTTCCCCTTTCTCATCCCAGCTAACATATTCCCAAACCTTCAAACTGGGAGCAGCACAGAAGGAAAGCTGCAAGACCTGGGCCTCCTCAGGCACCATTTGCAGAAAGTCTCCTGGGTTTGCTGAAAGCAGGATTGGGATCTGAGTTTGTTACCGCAGCAGGCTGGAAAGGATATGGGTCTCAGCATAAATCAAAGGGAATGCCTGGAAAAGCTCAGAACTGCGATTATTTATGCTGGTTAATGATCTGTCTGCTTGGGGTCACGGTGATCATGGGATCCTGGAATGGTGTGGATTGGAAAGGGCCTTAAAGCTCATCCCATTCCAGCCCCCTGCCATGGGCAGGGACATTTCCCACTATCCCAGATTTCCACAGTAGTGCACAAGATGCAGCTCCACGAGAATATAAAGCACACGCAAAAACCAGCATTACACTGCCACGATACCCGGAAGATTTTTCTCCAAGGAACCAAGAGATGTTTTTTTAAAGGATGGAACGCAGATCCCTCAGACTACAACCGAAAAATGGATTAATTCCTTCCCTTGGAGTCAGCGGGCACAAAGCCAGGATGGCAAACATGTGGCAGGAGCCACATTCTGAGAACTGAAAGGAATATTAGTTTCACTTTTTACTCAAAAAGCTGTTGGGTATGCCAACCTTTTAATGGAGTTGTAGCTGGAATGTGACTTCTTGACTACCCTCATGCGTTTGATTTTACATAGAATTGTTTGGTTTGGAAAAGCCCTCAGAGATGACCGAGTCCAGCCATTCCCCAGCACTGCCAAGGCCACCACTGCCCCATCTCCCCAAGTGCCACATCCACAGGGATGGATTTCAAATCCCCCCAGGGATGGGGATTCCACCACCGCCCTGGGCAACTGTGCCAGGGCTGGACAACCTTTTGGTGAATAAATTGTTCCCAATATCCAACCTAAGCCTCCCTCGGCACAACCCGAGGCCATTTCCTTGTCCTGTCTCTTGTTGTCTGGGAGAAGAGAGTGAGAAGGTCCCCCCTGAGCCTCCTTTTCTCCAGCCTGAACCCCCCCAGCTCCCTCAGCTGCTGCTCACCAGACTTGTGCTCCCACACCATCATAAGATGCTATTCCTAAAAATCCCATATGGAAGCCACTGGAAACTTGTCAGAGGCATTGCACGTTCATGCAAATATTTCAGAAGCAGAACTCAAGCCCTTCAGGTGTGCAATTCCAGCTCCACAGCAGTATTCCCACAGAGCATGTGGATTGTCTTGACAGCCATTTACCTCTTTAAACACAGTTTTTCCCAACAACCCCCATGTCCATTGCACACCGCTGATTAATTATGAGTTATGAAAGAGCCAAGTACCAATCTAGCACCAGTGTCAAGCAGGATATTCCCAGTGGTTGAGCTGATAAAAAAGAGAGAGGAAAACCAGAGGATGCTGAGAGGCCATTGTGGTCTCCAAAGGCATGGAAGAATTATCTGAGGGAAACACACATCAAGGTCCCATTCCTCAAAAGATGCTGGAGGAAATCCCAAACCAAGCTTTGCCTCCTGCTCTTTGTGCTGTCTCAGTCAACTTTCTTCCCTTTTACAGCTCTCCACTAAAATCCATGGAATATTTGCGGTTTGCCATGAAGGGATCACCTCCCATCAGGGGATTGAACCATGCCAGGGCAGGGGATCCCATCTCACCAGGATCATCCAGGAATTACTGCTGGAGAGCAACCTCACAGCCATCACAAACTGGGCAGGATGCACAAACCCTCCCTCTCTCAGGATCTCTGCTCTCCCTCTCTCTCTCTCATTCACAAATCAAATAATTTTAAAATTTGCTTTCATGTGAAGCAAAAGCAGGCACGGAAACCTTGATAACTTTGTTAATTTCTAAGAAACAGAGTTTGTTTTCTGACTTGCCCCACACAAAGTCTACAAAGTATAATAGAAATACTGGAAATAAATCTGGTTTAGTCATCTGAGGGAGTCAAAATCCAGTTTAGAATAAAAAACTAATTGTGACTTCCCCACTCTAATCATTCCTGTTGATATGCACTGTGATGCACTGAAGCTACAGCCTGGACACGTTCTCTGTTTGGAATTCTTTCATTCAGACTCCTCCAAAGACCCAAATGGCCCTAGGAAGTACTTCTTTATCTCATTTATCTCTCCTCCAGTACAAACTTTCTGATGTGTAAGCTGTTCATTCTCCCCAGCATTTACAACAGGATATAAATACAGAATGGAGAGGTCTTTGAGCAGGGAGCAGGGACCATTTATCACCTGGGACAGCACAGAGTAATAGGACAAGGGGGAATGGCTTTACACTAAAAGAGGAGAGATTTGGATGGGATATTGGGAAGGAATTGTTCCCTGTGAGGGTGGGGAGGCCCTGGCGCAGGGTGCCCAGAGAAGCTGT
This sequence comes from Dryoscopus gambensis, assembly GCA_013389985.1. Classification (NCBI taxonomy): domain Eukaryota; kingdom Metazoa; phylum Chordata; class Aves; order Passeriformes; family Malaconotidae; genus Dryoscopus; species Dryoscopus gambensis. The sequence goes on along the minus strand of WEIT01009661.1, from coordinate 231,382 downwards.
GGCTGCCCCGGGATCCCTGGCAGTGTCCAAGGCCAGGCTGGACAGGGCTTGGAGCACCCTGGGCTAGTGGAAGGTGTCCCTGCCCAGGGCAGGGGTGAAATGAGATGATCTTACGGGTCCCTTCCCACCCAAACCATTCCATGAGTTTATAAAGTTACCAACACTTCCCACAGAGTCATTCAGCTCCTAGCAGAGCAGAATTGCTCTGCAGTGCTGAGCTGGGGCTTCGGCCATCAGGAAAACTCAGCACATGTTTCTAAGGCAGATTTCCCTGTTCACCTTCTCATTATTTCCTTACTCACCCCACTTTTAAGCAGAAGCTGAGGGAAAAAAATAATATTTCAGCCTATGCCCATGCACCATTAAAAATAGGCATGCAGCACTTCCCATGCATAATTCATTCTTCCTGTATTTCCAGTCAAGACGTCTTCACTTTGCAAGTGCAAAGTGACAATTCTTGCAGATTTGGGAAATAATCCTTTACATCTGTTACAAGCTAGCAGACACCATTTGGCAAGTGTTAAAAAATACCATATAGGACCAGGACTGCGGTGTCTGCTTGGTTAGGAGCACTCATGGTCTAAAGTCTGCAGGAAAAAAAAGAGATGGCTTGAATGTTCTTTCCTTCTGGCAGATATATTCCAGTTTCCCAGCCATTTGTCTCTCTTTGTGTGTTATATCCTGCTTATTCCTCACTCTCTTCCTTATGTATCAGAGAATCTCCTGAGCTGGAAGGGACCACCAAGGATCATCGAGTCCAGATCCTGGCTCTGCACAGGACACCCCCAAGGATCTTGCCGTGTGCCTGAGAGCATCATTTCACTGAGTTCTCTTGGTTTGCAAATTTTGGGTTGGGTTTTTTTATTTCAGTTTTTAGTTCTTAACGCTGGCCCTTCAGCCACCTTTATTATGCCAGACCCAGAACAAGCTTCAGTTCCTGCTCAGTCTCTCTTGCCCTGTGCAGGCAGCCCGAGTCCCGTGGGTCTCTCCGTGTCTCCGTTCCCTCTCTCTCCGCCTTCCCCACCAGCCCACGCTTTTCCATCAGCCCAGCCAGTCTCTAGCCCTGCCTTCACTTCCCCATCTCCCTAATTTAGCTCTGCTTTTAAGTCTCATTAGCCCTGCCTCAAAGCGTGAGGAGCAGCGCTGTCATAACAAAAGGAGGGAGCGCCGGCAGCCCCGCTCCGGCAGGGCGAGGAGCATCTCCCTGCATACTAATGCTGCTTTAATAGCGCTGTCCGAACACCCCGAGCCTGTGCTCACAGTCTGCAGGCTCGGGAGGAGCTGGGAGTGGGATCTGTGCGCACAGGAGGAGTTGAGGTGATGGGTGAATGCACATTTCCGCCAAGTTTGTCATCACAGTAACACCACCCAGCCTCGACTCTTCTCCCCACGTCTCATTTGGATGTTTTCTCCTACTCTAACACCATCCTTTGCTCCCTGCACTTAAATTCTCCCCATTTGCATTCCAGTCCTCCGTGGGAAGCGGCAGTAGGAGCGGTGCCATCCGCACAGCTGAATAAAGCAATATATATTTAATTAAAATGATGCTGACGCGGCAGCTGGGCTCACGCTCCGCCTCTGCTGCCGGCAAAGACGGGTCAGCAAAAACGTCCCCGATGCTCCGGGGACCCGATCCCGCCACCTCATCTGAAACCGCGAAGCTCCTGGAGCATCCTCTGAGGCTCCCCTTCGGAAAGAGCTCGGGACTTGCAAGCGCTGCCTCGGGCATGGCTGGAGGGGGCTCGGAGCACGCACGGACCGGCGGAGCCGCGGCTGCGCTGCCCAAGGAGGATTTCGCTTTTATTGGTGTCGTGCTGGCAGAACAGCTGGGAAAAACACACACCCAGAGTCACAGCCAGGCAGGTTCTAAGGAGTCACATTCAATCACGGAATCGCAGGATGGTTTCGGGTTGAAAGGGAGCGTAAAGATCATCTGGTTCTAACCCTCTGCCATGGGCAGGGACACCTCCCACTAGAGAAGGTGTGAAGGGGAGGAAAACAGTTCTGGGTTTATTTCAAGTTTCAGAGGTGAGACTCTAAAATATCTGATTTTTTTTAAAACAAGGGAGAGGGAAAAAACCACTGTCAGCCCATCCTTTTATTGGGCTGTATTTGAGGAACTTTAGACACACTGGATGAAGCATATTGATTTTTCATTTGTGGTTTTGATGGGAATTTAATCACAAAGAGCTGTAAATGGGGGGTTGGAGTTTGTCCGCAGTGTGTTCCACAGGAAAACTGTGAAAAGGGGGTTCAAAAAGCCCTGAACACCCAAGGAATTGTTTTTCTTATTTGCTGTCTCCCAGAGTTTGAAACCCCAAGCACTTTATTCACTGCCTATAGACAGACACCACAATTTGTCAGTACAGCTCATCATGAAAGCTGCTGACAATTATTTCTTCATCTTTTATATTCCTCCTTTTTATGTGATTGGAAATGGTCAGAAGGATTTACATCAGCAACACTTCAATAAACTGAAAAACAAGGTAACACCCCAGCCCTCTCCTTTAGGGTTGATTTGCTTGATGTGAAACACGGGGAAAAAAAAACCCTGACACTTCTGAAGTTGTTCCACAAACCCACCTTGGGTTCAAACATTCTTTATTGTTTCTAGAACATAAAATGCCAAGGAAAAGGCTGGAGAAGGAAGAAGTGACAGGGTGGGATGGCACGCAGAGGGATCTTTTCAACAGCAAACAGGAAAGAGGGACGCATCCCACAGATTTCTTCTGCCTGTTTTTTAGGGGAAAATACCTGCACGAGGCTTTGGTGGTGTCACTGTACAAACTTGCCAGTGTGGGAAATAAGCTTTTCATTTAGTTCTGGCCCAGAATGTGAGTTTTTTCCCAAACTTCTCCCACTAGCTGCAGTCTTTCTCACAGCAAGGCTCACAAAGGGAATGTGTTCTTCCAGAATTACAGCCCAAGCTCAATTAAGAATTGAGCTAAGGGATAACTCAGCTGCCTGCTCCTTTAGTGACAATTCCACATATTTTGCTTTCTCACCATGGAAGTGTTTCCAGTTTGGGATGCAGTTAAATGTTCCCTTTATCTGCAAAGCCTCCAACAAAACTGGATGTGTTTCTGCATTTCCCTTGTAATACAGAGTAGAATCATGGAATCATGGAATGGTTTGGGATGGAAAGCACCCTGAGGATCATCCCATTCCACCCCCTGCCATGGGCAGGGACACCTTCCACTAGCCCAGGCTGCTCCAAGCCCCGTTCAACCTGGCCTTGGACACTTCAAGGGATCCAGGGGCAGTCACAGCTTCTCTGGGAAACCATTCCAGTGCTTCCCCACCTTTGTCAGCACCAGGAGATTTGATCTTTCCGCTTCCCAATGCCCAGGAGAAAAGGATTGTTTTGTGATAGATCTGAGGAGGAGCTCAATGAAATGAAAGTATTTTCATCTGATAGTGTCACCCTCTTTTCTCAACTTTCCAGAAAGTTCCTGGCCAACTTCTCCACGGAAATAATATTAATTACACAGATCTAGCAGTGGCATGCAGCGTTTTTCCCTCTCTCTAAGCTGTGCACAAAATAGTATCATGTCCCTCACAGCCTAATGGTGGCACAGGGAAATGGAATTGCATTATCAGTGCAGTGTGAGGATGAGAAAGCCATCACATGGCAGGCTGTCCCAGGATGACAGTATCTGTCCCACATCGTATTATTTTGGGAATAATAAACATTATATGTAGGAAAACACAACACCAAAAGAAGCTTGGTCATCCCACAGAGCTTGTGACAGATGGCAATTCCAGCTCTATAATCAAAGCAATAATTAACCTAGTAGGTTAAAAAATAATCAAAGTGCATTGGCAATCCAGTTCTCCACATCAGGGATATGCTGGAATATTCAGCAGTGTTTTCAGATACTCTGATCACCTGAATGAAATATGGATCCTGACAGGAAAGCTCTACTCCTTCAGCAGACACCATGGGCCACCAATATCTAGGATTTACTTGATATCTTGGGCAAAATGGCACCTGAAATTGGAAAACAGGATCTGTTCAAAAGCTCTAGACCCCCTTTTGCATCCATCCACAGACTATCCATCATTTTACTCCATGAATTCAGCCCTTTTCATTCTATTTATTCAATACCTGAAAAGGCTAATTTCAGTCTTTTAGCTGCTCATGATCTGTATTCCCTCTGAATTCAGTGGTGGAAATAAATTCTACATCTATCTTATGTTGGTGAACTGGTTGGCCTTCCTGTTTACGTTAGAGTGTATAATTTCCAATGATATTTTTACACTGGAAATTAATAAAATTAATTTAAAAATAAACATACCTATGTGTAAGTGTGTATATAATATGATAGTCTGGAGTGAGTCCAGAGGAGGCCTCAGAGATGCTCCAAGGGCTGGAGCCCCTCTGCTCTGAAGCCAGGCTGGGAGAGCTGGGAATATCCAGCCTGGATAAGGGAAGGCTGCACGGAGACCTTGGAGTTCTCCCTGGCCACGGAATTTGCTGATTTTCTGTACATCAAATCTTTTCAGTCCATCTGACTTTGCCACTCGTGATGTTGCACAAACAGCTGGGAATAGTAGGACACACAAATCATAGGGCCCAGGAAATTGAATATTGATCAACAAAGTAATGGCTCCCCCAATTAATCTATAACTTCATAAAGGCCAGGCACGGGATGCAGTACAATGGCTTAATGCAGTCCCAGCTCTTTTAAAATGGGGAAAAAATTGAGGAGAAACGAGTTCATAAAAGAGTAGCACTTTGCAGTGACGGGGCCACAGGTTTGGAAAACCTCCTCCCGTGTTATCCAGTTGGGTTTCCTGCCACTGGAAGCTCACATCCATTCTTTCATGAACTTTGCGCACCCTGTTGCATAAATTGTCAGATCTCTCACCTCTTCTATTCTGTTTGGACAGCTGTTTCTGAACCCAGCTGCTCTAATGATTACAAAACATCTGATTTCCAATCCTAAACCAAAGACCAGCAATTTATACCCACGTGGATTTGTGCTACAGCTGTTCTTCCCCTTAAACAGCTTTTTACCTTCTTCCTGATGTTTATTTTTGCTAAGTCTAGAAAAGAATCTCTTGCCTTGCTCAGCTTGTTTGCTAGATAACAAATCCCAGTCTTTTTGTACTCAATACTTCCATGTTCCCTGATCACCCCACTCCTCAGTTCTACAGAAAATAATTTGGTCAAGAGGTCCCAGATTTACCCAGTGTCACCCAGTGCCTCACAGTGTCACCCACAAGTGTCCCCAGGTCACAGAACCACCACAGAACCACAGAATGGTTTGAGTTGGAACGGACTTTTAAAGCTCATCTGGTCCGACTCCCCTGTCATGGGCAGGGGCACCTTCCACCAGACCAGGTTGGTCCAAGCCCCATCCAATGGTCCTTGTCTGCTTGGATAATTGAAAATCTCCAACCACCAGAGAAATTGATGGGTTTTTTTGCTAAATATTCCAACAGTTTTCTCGGCAGACATGATGAGATCCACATGCATGAGGTGGGTTATGGAGGAGTATTCCTTGATTTCATCGCAATCCAAGGAACAAGTGTAAGTCCGTCTCATTCCCGGAAGTAATTCTGTGGAATGGCTTCATTCATCCTGAGAAATCGAGTGTGCTGAGTCATCCATCAGTCACTGTGGTCCAGATGGGCAGCTGGGCTCACGTCCAAGCAGCCAGCCCCCGCTGTTCCCAAGGGTCCAGTCCTGCTGGAACGGCCTCTCGGGAACTGTCCCCTTGTCACCCTCAGATCTCCCCTGGGCTTTAGGGCTCCTAAGTGAGACAAGGCTAAAGCCACCTCAGTGACCACCCCAACAGCCGAGGAGGGTGCACAGGGCAGCACCTGGGCCCAGGCCAGGCCAGGCTTAGCACACCATGGTCAGCCTGGCTTCCACCTGTATCCATAACAGAGAATAAAACAGCCCAAACTTGGGCCCAATAACTGTAGGTCTCTCCGTGACCCAGGTGTGGATGATCCTACAGCAGAGGGATCTGCTGGTAAGCTGGAGGTTGGATTCAGTTGCTCAAATTCAGATTTGCTCTCATCTCCATCCACTGACCCAGAAGCCTGCAGACCTTCTCCAGATTCTTTCACCCTACACAGGCCCACACAAACGTCTCAGATAGCCTGAAGAGTCACAAATCGCACCAAGTGCTACATCAGGCAACCAAATTTTTCCTCTACCATCTCCTACAGAATTACCAAGCCCTCAGACATTTGTCTTCAGGTTTTAGAAACTGGAATAGATCATCCAGGGTGGATCAGCCAGGCCAGAGCACAGGCACATATCGGGTTTTTGGAGAGAAAAAAGGTTTGGGGGTTTTACTTCAAGGCCCCACTAAGTCAACCCAAAGAGGCAAGATGGCAGGAGAAAGAAGAATGTGAACAGCCATGGAGGAGAAAAGAAAAGCCAGCAGGAAGGTGATGGCCATGATGGAGCTGCTGGAGCAAGTCCAGAGGAGGCCATGAAGATGCTCCGAGGGCTGGAGCCCCTCTGCTCTGGAGCCGGGCTGGGAGAGCTGGGGGTGTTCATGTGGAGAAGAGAAGGATCCAGGGAGACCTCAGAGCCCCTTCCAGAGCCTAAAGGGGCTCCAGAAAAGCTGGAGAGGGACTTGGGACAAGGAATGGAGGGACAGGACACAGGGAATGGCTCTAACCTGAAAGTGGGTAGATTAAGATGGGATATTGGGAAGGAAGGGTGCGAGGGTGGGGAGGCCCTGGCACAGGGTGCCCAGAAAAGCTGTGGCTGCCCCTGGATGTGTCCAAGGCCAGGTTGGACAGGGCTTGGAGCACCCTGGGCTAGTGGAAGGTGTCGCTACCCATGGTTGGGGGTGGAACTGGATGAGCATTAACCTGCATTGCAATCTAAACCATTCCATGGTTCTAAGATAATTATTAGCAATAAAGACTTCACTGAAAGGGTAAAACTGGACTTTCTCTAGTCCATGCAAGATGTTACAAAACCACACTAGGAATGAAACCTGCTGACCACGATATATTTTGTGCTTTTCTGCTCAGAGATGGAATTACTTCATTTTTGTCTTTTCTACCCTGGGCAAATTCCAAAAGGACAAGTTGAAATGGAAAAACACTCCGTGGCATTTTTTTTTTTTTGCAGGCTGCATTTTTCCACTGACCCAGCAGCATTAATAAACATTGCAGAGCTTTCTGAGGGGAAGATTTCCCAACCCCTCTGTGCTCTACCTCATTACCTTTTCATTTTGTTTTGTTTGCTTCTTCCTGTCAGGATAAACACGAGGCACTGTCAGGCAAACAGCAGGTCGGGGATGACATTTTTTAATGTTCACAGAACAACCTGACCTCCTGCTCACAGCCACTAAAAGGGAAATAAGGAAACCCCTCGTTTTAAGTCCTAAATGCTAACGAGGTTCTCCATTTGATTTGTTTCTCCTTCCCAGCAACACTAATTTCAAATTGAACCAGTGACTCAATTAGCTAAATGTTGAATTTGGTGAGACTTTGAATAATAAAATGTCCCAGTAACAAAAAGGAAGCCAGCAGTGGTTTGGTGCCAGTAACTAAATCCATTTTAATGGGCTATTTTAATTAAACAAATTAAATTAATGATGGCCTCTGCACAATGATGAATTACACTATTTAATAGATCGTTGCGACATGCTAATCCCCTTTTTAATATTATCTTCTAACATCGATCCATACCTGGACACATAAGTCATAAACTAAGCTCAAGAAAGAAAAACAAATAACTGGTGCAAAAGAGCCAAATAATGGAAAGTGTGGGATGATCTTAGATCCAAAAAAAAAAAATTTCAGTTGAGGTCATGGCAATTATGCACCATTGTGGGATAATGGAAACCAGGTGGAATCTACAGTGCCCTCCATGAGGGGTTCAGGTTGGATATCAGGAGGAATTTCATCTCGGAAAGGGTTATTAAACATTGGAAGGGACTGACCAGAGAGCCACCCGGGAGGTGTCCAAGGAAGGCCTGGACGTGGCACTCAGTGCTCTGGGCTGGGTGACAAACTGGGGATCGGGCACAGGTCGGACTCGATCACCTTGAAGGTCTCTTCCACCCTCAATGATTCTGCGAGGGGGAGAACGCAGATAACTTTATCATCTTTTAAAGAGATCTAACTTTATTTTTTGGCTACATTTAGAAGGCATGGGTAGGATCTAAAGGTTGGAATTGATGATGTTGGAGGCCTTTTCCCACCTAAATGATTCTGTGATTCTATGTGTGATTTACCTGATGTGACACCTCGAGGGATTCAAGTCAGAGCTGAGTCAGTTTAGAGGCTGTGAAGCCTTTCTGTTCACAGGCAAAAAGGGGAACAAAAAGGAAAAAAAAGGTGTTTATAAGGACTGCTAATGATAAATAGAAATGTAACGTCCTTAAAGATGGCTGGGATTTCCATGCAAATGGAAGAGGGTCCATACAACAGATGGGAACACGAGCAAGATTAAGGGTAAAACGGAGACAAACAGCACCTTAAAGTTGGGAGACAACCATAAATACAACCATAAATACTAAGGATCGTGGTAAAGGCTCTTCTTGTGCCATAGTCTTCCATAAAAAATCCAACTTGCCATAGTTTTCCATTAAAAAGTCCAATTTGGGCTGGTTTAGAACAGCACCAGAGCTCCACAGACACCAGACTCCAACTGATTTTAGAGGATTTATCACGTCACTGACATCTACTTAGGCTGAGGGGATCTGAGGTCTAGCTTGCTGATAAAGACTCCAGGGAAGATTATATGGGATTAAATGGGAATAAGTGACAAAATGGAATGAAAAGAAAGATGCGAGGTGCAAACACAGCTGGATAATAGAATCATACAAAGTACAGCAAGAATGCTGAAGATGTAAAATATTCTTCACATAAGAAAAAGCACTTGACCTTAGCATCCTGAAATTCCAAGGATTACAGGAAATGGAATAAAAACCACCTTTCAATGAAAAGAAATAAAAGAAGCATGGACCTGAAAAGGACTTCATCTGTCATAAAGAGAGCTCTTCAGAGTTCTCTAAAGTACATCCAGCACTGAATTCCCCTCACCCAGGCAAGACCTGTCTCTCTGGAGACGTGTCAGAGCTCAGGATCATCCGTGTGCCCACACACCACACTCGGGCACGGGAGGCACAACCCTCACCCCTGAAAACCTGTCCTCTCCCAGATGTCCCTGCCCATGGCAGGGGTTGGAACAAGATGATCTTTAAGGTCCCTTTCAACCCAAACCATTCCATGATTTTGTGATTTACCAAGGTCAGATTAATTTGTGGGTCTCAGCTCCCGCCAGCTTCGTCTCCCATGCAAAAAGTGCTCTTAAATAGATTTATCACTGCAATGGTGTGACATAATGACATTATGGAATCACCGAATCATTAAGGTTGGAAAAGTCCTCGGAGATCATCGAGTCCAACCGTTCCCCCAGCACTGCCAAGGCCACCACTGACCCATGTGCCCAAGTGCTGCAGCCACACGGCTTTTAAATCCCTGCAGGGTTGGGGACTCCAGCACTGCCCTGGGAAGCTGTGCCAGGGCTGGACAACATTTCCAGGAAGGAATTGTTGCAAAATCCTTATTCTGATTCCATTCTATACAGAATGTTTAAACATGAAGAAGTGAGCTCTGTGTTTTAGTCAACTCCCTTTTAGCTGAAGTGAGCCAGCTCAGAATCCTGGTATTTGTACCTGAGGGGACGCAGGAGTGAAGAAGACGATGTGGCAGGATGCTAATTCAGGCTTCTTAATGAATTCAGAGCCAGAACAAATCAAAGAAGAACTGTGTTTAAAATAATTTAAAAAAAAAAAAAAAAAAAACAACAACAACAAAAACCCCAACAGCTACAGGTGTAGATTGTGAACTGGCATTATCCTCCCTTGTTTAAAAAATGACATGGTAATTCTAATGACAAACTCTGTTATAAATAGACACTTAATTACAATATCTTAGGTCTGGCATCTGCATTTTCACCGTCTTAAAGGCAGAAGCCAAGGAGAGCTCCCTGCAAACCGAAGACCTAAAGAAGACAAAAGGAAACATGAAGTTCAACCAAACTCAAAATCTGCTGCTCTTCACACTCTCCACTTCACTGCTGTCCTGCAGGCCCTTTTCACTGGACAAGAAAGGAAAGGACCCTGGAATGTCCTGGCAGCTGCTGGCCATGGGAGTGACCTACCCTTGGGACATCCTCTCCCAACCCTGCCCATCTGGCCAAGGGAGATGCACCTGAATCCGGCCACTTTGAGCATTTTTTTTCCCTCCTCTCCCTCCCAGTCCACGGGTCCAGTGGCTACAGCAGCTGCCATAGAAACCAAAGTGCTGCTCTGCAGCACACGGAGCAGATGTCACACACGGAGCAGCAGGAATGGGAGTGTGGGGAGGGGGGTGGATGCAGGAGCAGGAGGAGGAGGAGGAGGAGGAGGAGGCGGGAAAGCAGCATCACACGTTCAGAATGAAATGTTCCCACCAGAGGGAGTGAGTCATTCCTGAAGGAAAGTGCAAAGCTGCAGGATTTTTTCCCTGCCTCTCTCAATGCACACCCGCAAACACGGACGTGCAAATCTCCACCCTTTGCTGGATGCAGGGGCAAAGGAATGGCAAAGGATGAGGAGCAGGTGGAGGTACTTAATGCCTTCTCTGCCTCAGTCTTTTTGAGTCAGACCAGTTGTTCTCCAGACAGAAGCAGGAAGCAGAATGAATCCCATAATCCAAGGCGGTCGCCAGACTGCTACACCACTAAGATGAGCCCATGGGGTCGGATGGGATCCACCCTGAGGTGCTGAGGGAGCTGCCAGAAGCACTCCCCCAGCCACATTCCATTGTTTCGCAGCATCCTGGCAAACCACAGAGATCCCAATCCACTGGAAGGCAGCAAATGCGACACCCGTCACATCAGGGGATGCACAACCATCGTTTGTGGATGGTGATTCCATCACACAGGAAAAGAGGAAATGGCCTCAGGTGGCGCCAAGGAGGTTTAGGTTGGATATTAGGAATAATTTCTTTCCCAAAAAGGTTGTCCAGGCCTGGCACAGCTGCCCAGGGCAGTGCTGGAGTCCCCATCCCTGGAGGGGTTTAAAAGCTGTGTGGATGTGGCACTTGGGGACATGGGGCAGTGGTGGCCTTGGCAGTGCTGGGGGATGGTTGGACTCAATGATCTCCAAGGGATTTTCCAAACTAAACAATCCCCTGATTCTGTGACTCTAAACAAACCTGCTTTTGCCTCTTGCACAGGTGCTTGACTCCCTCGTGCTTTGCTCTCTAATGAACATTGCGATTTTCTCATGATGTAAATTAAAGCCTGACCTAAACCAAATATCTGCGACAGAATTATGCTGTCATTTCCACAATGCCCTTTAGAGCTTTTTCCCTTCCTCTCTTTCCACAATAGTGCAGAAATATGACATTGTATGAAGCCAAGATACATTAAACAGGGATTTTACATCAAAAAGTCACTCATATTTAAGACTAGCAAGCCATAATACATTATGATACACTATACATTTGTAAATTGCCTGCTAATTCAAAATAAAAAATAATAACAACCAGTCTGGAGCCATGTTTGATTTCCTTTGATCTTACTGTTCAAAATTAATCTCTTTGCCTCAAGAGCCTGGAGGGACAGGACACAGGGAATGACTTCCCACTGCCAGAGGGCAGGGATAGATGGGATATGGGGAAGGAATTCCTGGCTGTGAGGGTGGGGAGGCCCTGGCACAGGGTACCCAGAGAAGCTGTGGCTGCCCCTGGGTCCCTGGGAGCGTCCAAGGCCAGGTTGGATGGGGCTTGGAGCAACCTGGGATAGTGGAAGGTGTCCCTGCCCATGGCAGGGGGGGGGACTAAAAGATCCTTAAGGGCCCTTCCAACCCAAGCTACTCTGGGATTCTACCACAAATAAATGGGATGGAACATTTGCCAAACCCTCCTTCAGCTGGGCTGTGGGATGAATTCACAATTCGACACAGTTACGACAGCAGAAAATGATAAAAACCTGATATCTGCTTCTCCAGACTGCAAATATTTCAGTGCTAGCCCAACATCTACGAGTGCCCCTCCCAAAACTCACTTGGGGAATGTTCATCCGGGTGATGCCCATCTCCTGCTTTCCACAGCAAAACATGAAAAGCACAGAATCCCCTTTTTGTCATCATTTATACACCCCAGCAGGATAATTCTGCTGTATCTGATCCATGAAATGGTGCTCTAGAAATCACACAAATACGGACAAATAACTGAAATTATACAAAACCTGATGGTTTGTGTGGCACAAAGAGAAGGGGAAAGCTCCTCGTCCCCTGCCCTTGCAGAAGAGCTCGAGCCCACTAGAGGGCAATGAAAGAAATCAGGATTTCTCCAGCCCTGGAAAATCCCGTAATTTCCTACTGAAGGTTTTTCCTATGATAATATATCACGGGATAATGGGGAAATATATTTCCTAGGATTGCTGGCACATAAAATAGAGGCCACATACATATAATGGCAAGAAGAGCCGGATGAAAAATCACCACCGAGGATATAATTAGCTGATTTGAGATAAAAATAAAAAATATTACAGAAAATAAAATGATGATGATGTTGAAAGTGCATATTTGTGTGTGTGTGTGTGTGTGTGTGTGGAGAAGGAGGAGGGATGCTACAAACCCTCACTGCAATTTTCCAACTCCTCTTTTTTTTTTCTCCAGAATTTTTCTTTGGGTGTTTTAATCTCCACCAAACTTCACAATCTGGGCTGAAAGTTGTCATTGCTGAAGAAAACGGATTTTTCTAAATTTCTAGGACAGTCACTCAGCCATTAGTGATAAATACAACTGTATTTATTAAATGGTTAATAAATAAATATATAAATTTAAATATTGTGTTTTCCATATTTTAAAAAAAGCCATCCAGAATGGTATTTTAGGGAGTGCAAAAATCTTGAAGTCTGGGTGTCCTTCAGCATGAAGCACTGGCCAGTAAACCCAAATTTGTCTAATTTTTCAGCTTTTTGAGGAAAATGTGGGGTTTACAAATTAGTAGAGGATTCATATTGAAAATTTTAGAAGAGGGAATGAGCACCAGTCCCTTGCAGCACTTCAAAAGGGACAAGTTAAGACAACACTGGGCCAGTTTGGATGTGGGTAAAAACAAAAAACAAAATAAACAAAATAAACAAAACCACTCCCCCCCCCGGAAAAAAAAAAGAAATTACATTCAAATGATAAAGAATATAATTAGTGCCAATCAATGCTTTTGTAGAAAACAGGTCAAATATAAACCAAAAACATCTGTCTTTGATGCCATCACAAGTTCAGCTGACACAGGAGAATTTGCAGATCCTATGCCGTGAGCGTTTTGTGTTTGATTAAGTATTATTTAATTGTTTTAATTAAAAAAAGAAGTGCAAAAATTGTATTGATAGAGGGAATGATAACTGGATTAAGATGGACTTTCACCAGAATTGTTGTGAATTGCAGTAATCAAGGCTTAGAAGTAATTTTAAAATCAGTGCTGGTACAACTGGGAGATCACGTGAAGGTCAGCGTTACTGCCCTGGACCACTGAGATCACTGGAATGGGGTTAAATCTCAGACTGCCTCCATTCCTTCCCTGAAAAAATCCAAAATTCCACCTTCACCCGTTGTCTGGATACAGCTCCTCCTCCTGCCCTTCCCCACCACCTCACAGTGGTTCTTGATGTGTAAAAGAGTTTTTTTTCTGTGGACACCTCAAACACAGCTCCTTTAAAACTTGAAAAAGACCTGGTTTAACTGAGCCAACTAAAAATAACCAAAGCACAGGAGAAAGGAGCAGCCACAATAGAAATACATTAACCCCCAAAATCTATAGGAAGCTGCTTGCTCGGGGAAAGGTCAGGATTAAATACTGGATTTAATACTGGGGCTGGAAGCAGGGATTCACTGAAGGTGATTTCCCAGCCTTTGTGACTCTTCCTGCACATAATACATGGTCCTGCCCTAGGAAGTATCTCAGGCAGCAGGAAGAGGGAATAGGATTTTGTCCACCTTATGTTGGGTAGTTGGATTTACTTTCAGACCCAGTGAGTAAATGACACCTAATAAAAGTCAGCTAGAAAAAACTACAAATTTATCTTCATCTGCAAGGATAAAAAAAAAAGGGAAGGTTTTTCAGAAACACAGACCTGAGGGAAAAAAAGTGGAAAGTCTGAAGACTGGGGAAAATGTGGAACTAGGAAGAAAAGGATGTAGGACAAGATCAAATGACAGAAGATTCTCCCCTGTGAGGGTGGGGAGGCCCTGGCACAGGGTGCCCAGAGAAGCTGTGGCTGCTCCTGGATCCCTGGGAGTGTCCAAGGCCAGGTTGGATGGGGTTTGGAGCAACCTGGGACAGTGGAAGGTGTCCCTGCCCAGGGCAGCGGGTGGGATGGGATGGGCTTTGAACTCCTTTCCAACCCAAACCATTCAGGGATTCCATGATTCCATGACAAAACAAAAGGAAAGACTAGTCTAGAAGAGATCTGTGGAAGTCAATAAAGGAGAAAAAAACCTTGATGAAAAAAGATCACAAGATCAAACCAGACATGACAGCGCTGCTGGCTAAAGCATCCTCTGAATTTTCCTTCCAGGAAGCATTGACTTGTTTTCCCCAAAGCTGAGAGGTCTCTTTGATGGAGTGGCACACTTCAAACAGAAAATAATACACACAACCCTATGGCAGTTCTTTGGGCAACAAAAAAATACTGAAAGGAACCAAACTCCTGGGCCGGAATTTTATCTCAGTTGCATTACTGGAAATCCAGAGTAATTCCCTGGATTCGAATGGTGTTGCTCTGGATTTATAGCTTATGGATGATGTGCTCTGGGTCCTGTGAGGGAACCTTGAGAGTTATTTAAGCACACGGTAACATCAGCTGGAAAACAACTTCAGCAGGGATGAATTGTCAATACAATTGGTTATCAGCCATCTGGTTATCAAATCATGGGGACCTGAGTGTTTAAGTGGGCCCTCCTATGTCCATGTTCAGAGGCCTGAGCAGGGTATTTTATAAATGCTGAGTATCTGTCATTTCCACATGAGAGCTTTGTGGAGCTCAGAACTTCCTGAAGTGTCATCAGGCTCAGATACATTTTTTGCTTTGTATTTCAGAGTTGGATAAACAGTGGGAAAGTGTTCCACGAGTATTCATTTGAATCCCGGCTCAGGCACACTTCTGTCCCTGAGAAAACGAGGTTTGAGGAGTGTTCTTGGATCCCACAGCTCTGCACTGGGGATAAACAAGCTGTTTGTAGAGCAGAGGTAATGCTCCCAAGCTCATTAAAGATGCACATGTCACTTAAAAAAGACTTTTTCCTGAATTTTTTAATTTGTATGGAAACCTCAAACCAGGCCAATCTCTCTGCCCCTCTCAGTCCATGCAGAGAGTTCCGCTACAAACCTCATCCTTCACCCGGGCATGGATGCATCCCGAGGGTGGAGCAGAATTAAGACACAACATTTTCACACATGATGAGACTGAACACATCTGGAGATGATTCCTCAGGTTTATTTCCTGGAAATTTTTGCTTGGGTCAGTTTTAAGGGCTGTGTTTAGCCCAAAGAGAACAAGAAGAGCACCAGCTAATGACCATCATCTTCCTTTTACCTTGACCTTCTTCTGCTTTATCCTGTCCTCCCCATAACTAATCTCTCAGTTGAACTAAACCCCCTGAGAGCTTCCTGAAGGAAGGAATTCCATCCTGTTCCCTGTAAATCCTGTGCACATTGAAACCACCAATATTAAGATCATCATCACATTTATGCACCTGACATTTCATGTGCTTGTGACACTTTCAGAGGGCTGTAACAGATGCATAATCGAGATCAAGAAACTCAAAAGCCTGGACTAGAAGCCCTTCAAAAGGATCCCAGATGCCACTGAACTACGTGAGAGAGCATTTCCAGGCTGATGGGAAGGGATTTAACCTCTGTGTTGGCATCAGTGCACATTCTACTACTTTTCCTTGGCACTGGGACGACCCAGGAACCACAGGAGAGCTGTGCCCTGCTGGAGGCCAGGTCACACGGGGTAGGACCCCTCAAACCACAGCTCAGCCCTTTAAATCTTCATTTTCTGAAGTGACACGGAGATCTGCCCTGGAGACTGAGAATTCATCTGCCTAAGGACATGAAAATGGGATGTCTACACAAATCCAGCGTGTTTTTACATTAATGGCAAGCTGAAGAGGGCAGGCCGCACAAAGCAGGGAATGTTTTATTTACAACCCACTCTTGGAGTCAAATCCATTTGATATTTACATTCACTTATTACAGGGCAATTTCTAGCATTACTTTAAATGTCCAATATAAACTTCACATTCCCAGTGCAATAAAGCAAACGGCTCCTTCGGTGACCTCCACGACCTTCCAGATGAAAAAATGATTGCAAAATACAAAGTATGGTTTTATCCTGCTGTTCCTGGTTCTAATTCCAAATGCAGGATCAGCTGTATTTGCAACAGTCAAAGGGCCAAGTGAAATGCTCGGCCTTTGTCAAGTGAAGACAATAAATGCAGAATTGAAAGCTATTAAAAAAAAATATTGCCTTTCTCAGCATTAATAAAAATAAGCACCACGTGCTGCATTCCTGGGGAACTGGGATAGCAGCAGGATGCCCTCAGTATGGGATGGCGGCACTTCTCTGCCTCAAGGAATGCCCATCCCCAAAAGTGTACAAGGCCAGGTTGGACGGGGCTTGGAGCAACCTGGAATAGTGGGAGGTGTCCCTGCCCATGGCAGGAGGTGGAATGAAACGGGCTTTAGGGAATCCACCACCTCCATGGGAAGCCCCTTCCAACATCTAATCACCTTTTACATGAAGAAATTCTTCCAGATGTCCAAACTAAACCTCCCCTGGCACAGTTTGAGGCCGTTCCCTCTCCTCCTGTCCCTGTTCCCTGCGAGCAGAGCCCAACCCCCCGGCTGCCCCCTCCTGTCAGGGAGTTGTGCAGAGCCACAAGGGCCCCCCTGAGCCTCCTTTGCTCCAGGCTGAGCCCCTTTCCCAGCTCCCTCAGCCGCTCCTGGTGCTCCAGCCCCTTCCCCAGCTCCGTTCCCTGCCCTGGACACGCTCCAGCCCCTCAGGGTCTCTCTTGTCAGGAGGGGCCCAGAGCTGCCCCCAGCACTGGAGGTGCCCCAGCACAGGGGACGGGCACTGCCCTGGCCCTGCTGCCACCCCAGAGCTGAGATAGCCCCGTGGCCATTGGCCTCTTGCCCGCCTGGGCACACCTGGCTCGTGTCCAGCCGCTGTCACCAGCACCCCCAGGGCTTTGGGGCTGTTGTCACCAAGCGCAGCATCATCCCCCAGCACTCCCTGTGCCCAGCCACCACCAGTTCTAAACCCAGCCCAGAGGGAACGTGCCCAGGCCACGGGCTGCTGGATTTTCCAGGAATAAGCCATGGGAGATGGTGTCAAAGGCTTTGCTGAAGTACAGGTAGACACATCCACAAGTTCATCCTAAGTTCACGCCATGACTGCTTTTATCTTGCTGCCACTGTCATCAAGAAATGGATTAGGATTAGTTTGGAGAGATTTTCCTGCTCTGAGGTGCCTGGATTTTCTCAGAGTGGCAAAGTCAAATTTTCTGCAGTTACAGTAACATGAAAAGAGTTCACAACTACTCACACAAAACCTCCTCATCCGCAGCCAAATGCAGCTTTCTCCGAGAGGGATGAACATACAAAGGGTATCTCTGCAGCACAGAGAAGTGATTACAAACCAGAGAATGGCTCAGCTTATCAGATCAGCTTCGCTTGTCTCCACAAGAGCCACCACCATCAATCAGGAATCAAGTTGTTGCCATTCACAGCAGAGTGAAGCAGAGATAATTTGACACATAAAGCTCTGAATTAGACATAATTTGAAGAGGAGTAAGCAGGTGTTATTTTTTTATTGACTATTGTATTGCTTTAATAAAAACAATCTCATTTTAAAAGAGCTATTTAACTTCTCCCAGCCAAAAAATCACGTGAAAAACCATCTCCCAGGCAAAGCCTGCTCTGAATTTACACAGCACGTCAGATAAAAACACAGATGAAGGTTGTGAATTCCCGCTGCCAGGCATTCCTTCATGGAATTAACCACTCAGAACTGCAGATCCCAGAGGTCTGTAAACAGCCCTTCCTCCAGCTTTGACAAATACAATCCTGACCACTTCACCTCCTTGCAGGTTGCTGCTCCAAAGTTCATTGCTTTGGAATGCTTTTGGAAACTCCAGCTTTTCAATCTCTTCTCCCTAAGAGCTTTATATTACACCCTCTTATTTTTGCACCTGAGGGTTTTGCTGGTTCGTTCCCATACCATCCCACAGAAAGCTGATGGAAGCTTCCCAGTGTCTGCTGAGGTGCTGAACCACAGGGACTGTGGCACCTTCTGCTGGCCAGTGCCAATTCATTGCTTCCCTTATTCCATGGAACTCACCCATCCAAAATCTCTGCTCTGGAGCCAGGCTGGGAGAGCTGGGGGTGTTCACCTGGAGAAGCATCCAGGGAGACCTCAGAGCCCCTTCCAGAGCCTAAAGGGGCTCCAGGAGAGCTGGAGAGGGACTTGGGACAAGGGATGGAGGGACAGGACACAGGGAATGGCTTCCCACTGCCAGAGGACAGGGATAGATGGGATATTAGGAAGAAATTCTTCCCTGTGAGGGTGGGGAGGCCCTGGCACAGGGTGCCCAGAGAAGCTGTGGCTGCTCCTGGATCTCTGGAAGTGTCCAAGGCCAGGCTGGATGGGGCTTGGAGCAACCTGGGATGGTGGGAGGTGTCCCTGTCCACGGCAGGGGTGAAATGGGATGATCTTTAGGGTCCCTTCCAACTCAAACTATTCTGTGATTCCATGAAGGGGAGGCACTCAGTGTATTCTTGGAGCCTTAAAACCCAGCGCTAGTGCTGGAAAAAGACAACTGCAAGGTCTGATTCTGAAAAAAAAAATAAATACAAACTTCTTCCCCCCTTGATTTCACTCTTTGGATTAAAATTGCCTCGATAATTCATTTGAAAACCAAACCCAGCCAAGCAACTGTCTTGAAAATTGAGTAACCTCAGGTTCACCTGTATTAAAAAACCTCAGCTTCAGGCAAAACTGCTGGAACAGCTCATTCACAGTGATTTCACCAAGGCCTGGCCCTCATTTGATGTTTTCTGCTCACGCTTCCATTGTGCCACCGTTTAGCAGCAGCTCTATTGTATCACAGTCTCTGTCACCAGTAGCTGACTCTGACTCCTGCACTCAGCTCCAGCCCCACGGCTCGAGGTGAATTCAGTGCTCTACTGCCACTTCTCAGCTCTCAAAGCGGCTGCAGGAATCGGCAACAAGTTCCACAAGTTAAAATAGAGGTGACCTTGCAGGATACCTGGGCTCGGGCTCATCGAGGGTCTCACTCACAGCCTGGTAATAAATCTGATTATTGTTACTTAAAATTGAATCCCAGAATCACCGAGGTTGGAAAAGCACCCTGAGATCATCAAATCCAACCATCCCCCAGCACTGCCAAGGCCACCACTGACCTGTGTTCCCAAGTGCCACACTCAGATGGCTTTTAAATCCCTCCAGGGATGGGAAACTGCCCTGGGAAACCCATTCCAATGCCTGATCACTCTTTCCATGAAGAATTTTTCCTGATATCCAACCTGACCCTCCCCTGTCACACGTTGAGGCCGTTCTCTCTCATCCTGTCCCTGTTCCCCGGGAGCAGAGCTCAACCCCTCGGGTGCCCCCTCCTGTCAGGGAGTTGTGCAGAGCCACAGGATCCCCCCTGAGCCTCCTTTTCTCCAGGCTGAGCCCCTTTCCCAGCTCCCTCAGCCGCTCCTGGTGCTCCAGCCCCTTCCCCAGCTCCGTTCCCTTCCCTGGACACGCTCCAGCCGCTCTTGTCAGGAGGGGCCCAGAGCTGGCCCCAGGATGGAGGTCTGGCCCCAGCAGTGCCGAGCACCAACGTGTGACCATCCCCTGCTGGTGGCACCTGGCTGAGGACCAGGCTCAGCTGCTGAAGAGCAAACCCTCCCAAAACCCCCATCCTGCTCTTGGGCTCAAACTGGTTTGTTCTGCTCCTTCCAGCCCACAATGTCTGCTGAACCAAATCAGAGCTGGACGCACTCTCTGACTTCCAGGGAGGAGCCAGTGCCTCAGACCAACCTGCACGGGAGGCAGGAATTCAATATATTAACCTTGGGGTTGGATGGTTTTGTATCCTCAGCAAACAAAAATATTTCCTTTAAATTATCAGCGCTCCTTGTGTTTCTGGAAAAAAACCCAAACCTCATCTAGCAAACCCATCATTTTCTGATTGAAGGCCATTTTTAGGTCTCTTCCAGGCCCTCAGCTCAAAACACATCTAAGAGCACATGCACAATTATTCAGTGAGCAAAAAAATAAATGACATTTTGTTGGGGTTTTTTTCTTCCTTTGCAGTGCCAAAAAACTCTGGAGTCCCCCATGTACACTGCAGTTATTGTAATATTTGTTAGTCCTTCCTCCCTTGCTGCAGGCACCACTACTTATCACGGAAAAATGGTGCCATTCTCACATTTTTACCCATGATTATCTGGCATGTGTCACTGCCAGAAAAGCTTGATATTTATTTCAAATTGCTGCAATAATAAGGAAAGTGGCTGTATTACATTTACATCAAAATAATGGAATGCACAGCGTTTAATATGAAAAGGGACTCCTGAACAAATTGTTTGCTCAGTGTGTTTCCCACACAACCATTCCACCGCTCCTGCACTACCCCAGCAGATAATATTGGAGATATTGTTGTTAATAATACATGGGAAACACACATCCCTAAGGAATTTCAGTGCATATTTGCTGGGTTTCCTTAGCTGGCAACACCGTCCCTTCCTTCCCCACTTCAGTGCAAAAACAAACTCTACATGTGCTCACTTACAGTTGTGCCTAATTATATAAATGTACTAATTACACACACTTCTCAAAGTAGGTAAATTTTAAATGGTGCCATTAAGGAAATCTATTTGATGATGGAAATTTCTGTAATGTCGTATTGCAATCTCACACGTGGCAATTTTGCTTTCATGTCAGTATTTATTTAATGACAAATAACAGCAGAGGATAATAGAGCTGGGAAAGCAAATTAAAGCTGTAAGATTTGCAGGGCGATGTTGGTCAGCAGATGCTAAGAGAAAGGAATGAAAGGAATTTGGAAAAGCAGTGGATCTAAGGTAAATAATGAGTAAAAAGAAGTTTTGAATGATAAGTATCTTCCAAAACCACCAGATAAACACCTGCAAGACTGACTTACCCCCATCAGAAAATATATAAGTCACTGAGAACTTGATTTACAGGCACAGGTATCAGATCTGGAAATCACTTACCTGCAGTTCCGAGCAGCTCTTTGCACTCAAAATAATTCCAGCTGCACACAGGAACCAGCCCTAGGAGCTCACCCAGAGCCATACCCACATTGGTGAAACCAAATTGCTGCCTTTTGGGACCTTCTGGCTGATGTAAAAAGTTTTTTACTTTTAACATCAAATACATACCAAAACTCCTGGTTCTTTAATATGACACCACTGAGGTCATTGTATAATTAAATAATTAAACATATTGAACACTGATATGCTTTTAGTACTAACTAAGTTTACTGCCCTGATGTCCCAGGTGAGTGGGTTTCTTCGTATAAATTATAATAATTTCTATTTTTCTGCTGCAGAATCTGGATTTTGCATTGACAAGAGCACTAGGCAGCAACCACGGTGCAACAACACTGCAGAATACGAATCCCTCTGCCTTTAGTTAAATAATAACGTGGCAGGGAAGAGACAGAATCCCTCTTCTCCAGAAAATAGGGAAAAATTCTGTGTACAGAAAGGGAACTGGTCGATCTTCTCTCACACAGGCCCTCTCAACAAATACTCTCAGTAAGGCACAGGCTGCCACATCTCATCTAAGCCATTTATGGAATGGCTTGATAGAAGCATCTCATAGGCACAGCAGGTGGGTGATTCTGAGTTATCAAGCTCAATTATTGATCAGGAATGTTCAGAAGCTCTTGGATCCGGGATTTTTGGGAACACCCTGCAGAGTTTGGGGTCCAGAGAATCTTGAATAGCTTTAAGGTCATAGATTTCTGTTCTGGCGAACCCACATTAAATAAATCTGCTGAAGAAAATATCTCTGCAAAGGGAACTAGTTTTCTTTCTGCGTGGTTAGAAAATGACTCACACAAAAAAATAATTCCTAAAAGTTGGAATTTAAAGCAGCTATGAGCAAGTTGAGCACTGGACTGAAGAGCTGCAACAGCAGCACGGAGAGTGCCCAGCACAAGGAGTGATTTTGTGTTAATTGGTGACGTCTTTGACCTCGTGCTCACAGGTGAAGGAATTCCACCCCCTGCCCAGTGTTACCTTCTGATATTCTTCCTTGGATCTCAGGGCAGCTTCCATCTGTTCCTGGGAGAAGGTGTAGATGGCCGAGCGGTACTGAGTGCCGACGTCGTTCCCCTGCCGCATCCCTGGCGGGAGAGAACACAGGGGGATCAGCCTCCCTCCCTCCCTGGGCGCTGGGAGAAGTTCAGTACGCCCACATTTCACACAAGCCCAGGATGGGCTGGGCTGGGAGAGACCTTAAATCTCATCTCATTCCAAGCCCCTGCCGTGGGACACCTCCCACGACATTCAGGATGTCCCACACAGCTGCATTAGCACGGTCTCTTCCATGCACACTCAGCAGGTATTTTTAGGAAGCCTGAGTCCTTGGTTAAAGAGTCTTGAAGGGATTTAATGCTGATATCTCCACTTAAATGTCATGAAAAATGAAATATGGGCATTTTACAGGTTTGTTCCATCACACAATAGTCAAATACAGATGTCAAACCTTAAACAATTAAGCTGCAGTCACTGTAATCAAGGCAGTCTTAAAATACTGATTTTGAACCATGCAAATGGTTACCAAAATAATGTTGATTTTACCAAGTACTTATAATTTTTCCAAATACCTTTGGAGAAAAACTGTTATTTTTGGAGCAGGCTGCCCAGAGAGGCTGTGGACTCCCCGCCCCTGGAGGTGTTCAGGGCCAGGCTGGATGGGCAATTTTGGCACCAGCACTTTGTGAGATTTCTGCTGATATGCGTGACCCCTTCAAAGGACTTGTATGAAGTTGTTCATGTACGAATTTCCAAAATATGGGATGGATTCTCCCGACAAAACTACAAAGCACTGGGCCAAAGCAGAGAGATGACAACCGTCCCCCCAGGTGACCAGCCCAGCTCTGGTTTGGCACAGCAATCTTGGCAAGCCACTGCTGCCTCTTATTCCCATTCCCATTCCCATTCCCATTCCCATTCCCATTCCCATTCCCATTCTCGTTCCCGTTCCCATTCCCATTCCCATTCCCATTCCCATTCTCATTCTCTCCAGCCAGCTTTGCTGGAAAGTCAAACAACAGCCTCAGAGCAGCTTTAGCATCAAGAATTATCCAGACTTGCACTTCTGCAGCTGCATTGGCAGCTTTGTTATCCCTGGCTTTCCCACCCAGTTTTGCGTTCAAGAATACAACTTTCTGCTTTGCTGGAATAAAAGGTGTTAATTTTGAGTCTGGCTGGTGGTGTGGAGGAACCTGGGAGAGTGAAAAAGCTGGAGTTTCTTAAGCAGAGTCCTCCCAAACAGCTGCAATCCAAGACAAATTGGAAATCATCAGGATTTGTGACTGCCACCAGGCTGCAGAAGCCCCTCCAAGGATTCCCATCAACTCTCGGGATTGTGGAGATGAAATGGAAAATGAAATGGATGTCCTGATACCTCCCTGGTGAAGGTCAGAGGGTGGAGAAAGAGCGTGTGGTACTGGAGGGAAAAGATGCCATCAACTCACTACTCCTCATTAAATCACAGATTTATCCTTTTGGACTCCCCAAAGCAACAAAAAAATGATTTAAAGATAGTACAATAAACAAACAAAATCTGCCTGAAATATTTACGAACAACAATACACAGAAATATCTTAAAATATGTATTAGGATGAAAACTCCATTTGATGACCAACAGTTACATGAAAGAATCTGATTCCAAAACATTTTATGGAGTTTTCTGATGATTTGGGTTATCTTTTAGCTGTTAAAATGTATTACTACAATAAAAACAACAATGTTCATCAATACTTAATAGTGTCGAGTGCCACCAGAGGATCTTTTGCTCATTCCTTTGGAAGTTCTTCCAGGCTGGAAAGGAGCTCTGGTAAAACCAGTTTGGCATAAAATGAGGACAGGCCAGGAAAGCTTTAGTTTTGCCAGGATATGTTAATGCTGATTGATGTTTGAGCTTAAGCATTAACATTCTACAAATCTATTTATTGCTTAACAAACCATTTAACAACCAGCTAGGGAGGAGATTACAAAAATCTCTCTGAATGGAGGATCACTGCAGAGGGTGCTGGTTTCCAGCACGAATTTAGGAGTGTAAGTTGGGTATGAGCTCACATGCACAGTGCTCTG
Source organism: Dryoscopus gambensis (assembly GCA_013389985.1). Taxonomy (NCBI): domain Eukaryota; kingdom Metazoa; phylum Chordata; class Aves; order Passeriformes; family Malaconotidae; genus Dryoscopus; species Dryoscopus gambensis. Next base: position 206,977 of record WEIT01009661.1, on the reverse strand, counting down.
AGTGAGAAAATCAGATTATTTCATATCTGCATGTGCCACCATGACACAGTATCAGGGAGCCAGTCAGCTTAATTAATTTATTGGAGAGAAGGTTAAGAGGAGAACTGACTCTAAATTAAAAATAAATTTCTAGAGACAAAAACCAAGAGAAATCAGGATTTCCAGTATTGCCAAAGTTGTTTAACTTGGAAGGGCAATTGAAAGCCAAAGTATCCGAAATCCAGGTGGAAAATAAGACAACATTCAGGCAGAGAAGAGAATTTCTACCTTGAACAATGCAGCTAATGCCACAATCCATTCCTGAGGGCTTCAAATTGACGATATTCATTTTCACAGAATCACAGAATGGTTTGGGTTGGAAGGAACCTTAAAGCTCATCCAATTCCATCCCCTGCCATGGGCAGGGACACCTTCCCCTAGCCCAGGCTGCTCCAAGCTCCGTCCAGCCTGGCCTTGGACACTTCCAGGGATCCAGGGGCAGCCACAGCTTCTCTGGGCACCCTGTGCCAGGGCCTCCCCACCCTCACACCCAACAATTCCTTCCCAATATCCCATCCATCCCTGCCCTCTGGCAGTGGGAAGCCATTCCCTGTGTCCTGTCCCTCCAGCCCTTGTCCCAAGTCCCTCTCCAGCTCTCCTGGAGCCCCTTTAGGCCCTGGAAGGGGCTCTGAGGTCTCCCTGGAGCCTTCTCTTCTCCAGGTGAACACCCCCAGCTCTCCCAGCCTGGCTCCAGAGCAGAGGGGCTCCAGCCCTCGGAGCATCTCTGTGGCCTCCTCTGGACTCTCTCCAGCAGCTCCATGCCCCACTGCTGATGGACCTCAGGGCTGGAGCAGCTCTGCAGGTGGGGTCTCACCTGAGCAGGGCAGAATCCACCCCTCCCCTGCTGCCCACACTGGATCAGCTCAGGACAGCAAAATTCCAGGAGTTTTACCATGCCAACAACTAAAGGGTGAAGTTAAGGAGGAGTCAGGTGTGTGATAACAGCAGCCCGTCCTCCAACCCAAATGCTGGCTTGGGCTGTTAAAGCACCACAGCAATGAAAAGGACTGAACAGACACTGTAAGTATTTCCCCAACGCGTAGCTTTAATGTGACCGATGGTCTAACCCAAATTTTCCTGTATTTTCACTTGTTGTTTAAATTATTTTGAATGTAAATCCCCCGCAATGAGGAGCTAATAAATTACCTAAGCCCCTACGACTATGAGGTAACAGAATAAATTCCATGTATACAAACATGGCCCAGTGCCACTGCTGCTGTTGTTATTTTCAATGAACCTCACATGGACAAACATCCCAAGGGTCCATCAGTGACTTTTTTAAACCCTCTGGCAAGTCTGACTTGCTGAGATTCACAACTCAACAAGTAGCAAACAAGACAAGAAATTCAATTTACTAAACAACTGTGGTGGGATGATTGAGCTTAACAGTCTTGCCTTTAATAAAACCCCACATTTACTGAATAAAAAACAACCTCTGCTGGGCTCTTTAAAAATTCCACAATATATCTGTGCTTAAACTCTTATATGGAAGAAGGAATCCTACAGAACATCAGCTGAACATCTTCAGAGCAGCTGGATTTTATTGGGAAATGCTGGTTGTGTCTACAACTGTTCTGTGAGATGTCTCAGTGTCATTCTCTGTGCAAAACGTGCCAGTTTAGGGATAGTTTTTAGGGTAGCTCCAGGAGATCAATCTTTTCCTCAAGGATAATAGGGAAATCTGTCAGTAGGAACTCAACCTCCTTTTCATTCAAGACTGAGATGATCAACATGTTCCTTCTTAAAGTTGGTAAGAAAATTTATTAACCCTGAGGAATCACAGAATCATCGAGGGTGGAAAAGCCCTCAGAGATCATCAAGTCCAACCATCCCCCAGCACTGCCAAGGCCACCACTGACCCATGTCCCCATGGATTTTAAATCCCTCCAGGAATGATGGGGACTCCAGCACTGCCCTGGGCAGCTGTGCCAGGGCTGGACAGCCCTTTCCATAAAGGAATTGTCCCCAGTATCCAACCTGACCTTCCCGTGGCACGGCCTGAGGACATTTCCTGGGAGCAGAGCCCGACCCCCACCTGGCTGCCCCCTCCTGTCAGGGAGTTGTGGAAACCCAGAAGGTTCAGAGCAGAGGCAAGACTTGAGTTGCACCTCAGGTCCTCCAGAATTCTGACAGTAGAAGTCCTTGACCAGCCTAGAGATTGTAAAATCAACCCACCTCTACTTTAATAATATCAGTGAGGCAAGACAATGACTGGAAAAGGTAAATCCAGGTAAAAAGTCCATGACCAGGTGATCAGGAACACATCCAGCAGCAGAAGGAACAAACAGACCCTGGAGGTAACAGCCTGGCACCCACTGGTGATGCCCGAAACAAAGAAAATTGGCTGATCTGCTGGAAACAGCCAGAAAATCTTTTGTCAAAGAGATGCTTTGATAGAGAGGCTGATTTTAGAACTGAGAGGAAAGCAGACAATCTGCACCTTGCTGGCAAGAGACAAAATTATGTGGGTTTTGGATATGGTTGCATGCTGTAAAAAAGTCCAAAATCCAACAGCCCAAACCCTGTGTGAGCACTGGGCTGTCGTTGTAAGCTCTTGTCTCTGGAGAACCAGGGACGATGAGGGCATCTGGAGCCCCAAATGTGTTCAGATGTTGGGCATGGATCATATTCAGGAATTTCCCCTCTGGCTGACCAAAGCACCTCAGCAGAGCTCAGCCCTGACCACTCCGGGGAACATAAAATGTCCTCGCTGCGCCAGCAGAGCTCAGAGCACCAATTAACCACAAAAAGCCCTCAAGAGCTGAGCTCTGCTTCATATGAAATAGAAATTTGTGGTGAGAGGGTGGTGGCTGGAGAGAACAGGGAGCTGTGATGGGCTCCCAGATGCTGCCAAAGGAACAATTCCCAGGTTGAGATTGCCATGGGATATAAACACACTGCCATGGGGAAAGCTGCTCTTTGTCAAAGTGTCGATAACAGGCAAAGAAATGGCTCTAAAATTCCCTTTCTTACCAACACTTCGGTATCTTCTGATGTACCTGGGTAGGATCGACTTTGCTTTGGTCTTCCCTGTATTCTTTGGCATCAAAGAAATAAATGCTGGCTCTCCTCTGGTTTGAATGATTTGAATATGGACTGGAATATGGAATCCCCATCCCTGGAAGTGTCCAAGGCCAGGCTGGACAAGACTTGGAGCAACCTGGGATAGTGGAAGGTGTCCCTGATCATGAGCAGGGGATAGAATGAGATGATCTTTAAGTTCCTGTCCAACCCAAACCATTCTGTGATTCTCTGATCAATAAAAATCAGATTTCCCAGCACTATTTTTTTCTGCAGAAACTGCAAACAAGCAGATTTGTTTCCAAAAAGCCAATGTTTAATATATTGCCTTCAGAAAGCTAAAGCAAAAGACACTTTATTTTATTGGCTAAATCAAGGAATTCTTTCAAAGACTCAACTCTCTAATGACGTGAAAGTAAAACTGATACACCACTCCTTATCTTCTCTCCATTTAAAAATAATAAAAAAAATGTAATGGCATCATCCGTCAACTTTGCTATTCTCGGAGGATCCCAGGCATAATGGAGATAAATGGCTGAGGTCTCTTCCACTCTTCTCTGCCATCCAGTGAAATTTTAAAGGGCAGTTCATAGCTCTTATTTTTATCATAATTTTCCCTGTGATTTATAGACTTTTCTGCAGCTGTCACTTATTTTCTTATACCTGCAGCAACCTGAGATACGGATTGGTCATTTTCTTCTCCCTAATCAATCCTTGCTGAGTTAAGACTAATAAAACTCCTTCTTCCAGCTCATCATATCATTATTTAGTAAAAATCAATTGCACCATGTCACCCTGGCTTGATGTCATCACTCACTCTAATGATTACATCCATACAGCTTAAAAGTTGCCAGGGGAAAGTAAAACTCTTTATGGCACATGATTAAGGGAGAAAAATGTTAATAGGAAAGAATTTCGTTACAGTGCTGAGCATTGAGAGTTCTGGATGATTTTCAAGGTGCTGTGGTGCAGGAAGGATAAATTAAATAGAAAAGAGTTTCTTCAGGAGGTTAAAAAGCATTAATGAGCTTGTAGATAATAAAAAAAAGTTTTACACTGTTAGCAACGTTTAGAAAGTTTTCAATATACACAGTTTTTAGTGTCTAGGAGGAAACTGGTTTTGGTCTTCTTTTGGCTTTAGATGATCTTTGAGGTCCTTTCCAACCCAAACCATTTGGTGATTCATATACCACATGCAATACTGCTCATCTCACTTCAAATATTTTATATATATTTTTAAAAACTAGGAAGTCTCAAGGAAGACTTGGTTTGGAAGAAGCGTTCCCTGTATATTCATTATTTATTAATTCCTTCAGATGTAACAATGTATAAATGCATTTTTGAGTGCTCTCTGACCTTTGAAGGAAGTGCATCACCAACCTCACCCCAGATAAAAACCCCTCCCAGGTTTGCTTTGGATGAGTGTCACAAAGCTCAAGTATTAAATCAAGTATCACTGGCACGAAAAAATGTTAATCCATTTCTAATTATTAACTGAAAATTCATATTTACCAGTGGTGCACAGAAGAGATGAATAGAAGAGTGAATTGTGCACATAAATCATCCTTAATGGCACTAAACTTATTGTAGGGGACTTTTACTTTAATCAAACGTGACTTCACTTTAATCAAAAGCTAAATGATTGGTTTTAGGCGGGATTTTAGACATTTTCTGCCATAAACAGACCTTGGGCTTTTTCAGAGGTGCCTTCTCTTAAAAATCTGTCTGGGATCTGGATGAACCTCAAGCTGCTGGAGCAATTCCAGAGGAAGCAACGGAGATGCCCCAAGGGCTGGAGCCCCTCTGGAGCCAGGCTGGGAGAGCTGGGGGTGTTCACCTGGACAAGAGAAGGCTCCAGGGAGACCTCAGAGCCCTTTCCAGGGCCTAAAGGGGCTCCAGGAGAGCTGGAGAGGGACTTGGGACAAGGGATGGAGGGACAGGACACAGGGAATGGCTTCCCACTGCCAGAGGGCAGGGATAGGTGGGATACTGGGAAGGAATTGTTGGGTGTGAGGGTGGGGAGGCCCTGGCACAGGGTGCCCAGAGAAGCTGTGGCTGCCCCTGGATCCCTGAAGTGTCTAAGGTCAGGTTGGACAGGGCTTGGAGCAGCCTGGGATAGTGGAAGGTATCCCTGCCCATGGCAGGGGGTGGAATGGGATGGTTTTTAAGGTTCCTTCCAACTCAGACCATGCCATAATTCTAGGAACATGGGAAGGGAATGAAATTTTTATCAATATTTTATCAGTGCAGCTGGAACTGAGCTTCCATGTTTAGGCAACTAAACGCTGACCAAACATTGGTTGACCCAATGTCTAACTTGGGATATCTCAAGTGTGTTCACCAGAGTTCTCCCAACACCTGTGGGAGCTGAGACCCCCATGCCCATGGAAACATCTAAATTTAGGTGGATTTAGCTCAGCCTTTACCCCTCCTGACATGGCTGTGCTGGTGAGATGAGCCTGCCTGGAGATCTTGATAGCCTTCAGTCCCAAGTAAAATGCATGGAGCAGGGATATGTGGAGGAGACTGGAGAACAAGACAGAGGGAAGAAATGAGCTCCATGTTTTCAAACAGCTGGAAAACAGGAATAATGCCCAAAAGCATCTGACATGGCAAAGGCATTTCTGTTTGGGCATTGGAATCAGGCCCTCACTGCTGATTTTGTTCAGGGATTAACTTTGCTGTGACGTTACCAAAAGCAGGACAACAACTGGTCATGGGAAAAAATATAATTACAAAATGCAGGGATTCAGATCAGTTACCACATGGGCTCAGCTATGGAACCACACAGATTTGCTGTTGTTTTTCTTCATGCGCCTTCTCCCTTCTCTTTGTTTATCTGTTGTTCATTAGTGCCTCGCCTCAATTTAGGCATTTGCCTGCACTCTGCATCCAAACCCACTCTGATCCACCAGGTGCTGTTGCAATAGTAATAAAAATAATTAGTGATAATAAAAATAATAGTGTTGCAATTTGCTTTTATCAGCAGATAAGCTCATGGGACACTGCTCTCTCAAAACACAGACAAGTGTGCTCTTATAAATATGCACAAGGAAATTGCAGGCAGAGAAAAACAGTCATTCACTGAAAATATTGTTGTTCAGAAGAGAGGCAGCTTTGACCTCTTGTACCTAATTATACACGAAAACAAAGATTAAAAGCCTACTAATAATCACCATAAACTATGATTAATGATGCCACGCTTCAATGCCTCAGATTTCCAAACCCAAGTACAGTAAATTCACTATTATTTGAAGAAGAAAACAATGTTTGGTATCTCTTTGTTTTGACTTCATCTCTTGTTTTCCTTGCCTAAGGATTAGGAACAATCCATCAAAAAATTCTGCAGAAAAAGACTTTCTAAGGTTGCCCTCTCCTAATTCTACAAACACATGAAAATTTAGATGTTGTTATTCCCACCACGTTCCTGTCGGCTTCACGGATAGAACCACGGAATCACGGAATGGTTTGGGTTGGAAAGGACCTTTAAAGATCATCTTGTTCTTATATCATGGAATCATGGAATGGTTTGGGGTGGAAAGGACCTTTAAAGATCATCTTGCTCTTATATCACGGAATCATGGAATGGTTTGGGGTGGAAAGGACCTTTAAAGATCAATATCACAGAATCACAGAATATTCTGAGCTGGAAGGGACCCACACGATATTATATATATCATGTATATATGATATCATTTCATTCTTCCTTGTATCCAGTATAAACCTCACCTCCCTCAGGTGGATTCACGTTTCCCACAGTGTCAGAGTTCTAATTTTCAGTACTTCTGGGGAAATGGTCCACACATCCTTGTCAGATGTAAAATAAAAAACTTAAAAGCAGCTGAAGGAGGAATCCAGAGCTAGGAAAGATTTTTGCCCTCGAGCCAGAATTGATTCAGCACCGCTCACTTCAAAATGCAAAGTGTTCAGCCCACCTCAGCAACCACTGCTCTGGTTAATAATCCCCTTCATTAGGAAAGATGCAGGGAAAACAACATCTCCTAAACTGCAAATATAGGTCAGGAAAAGTTTGTTATAATTTATATGGATAAGAAGATTGTAACATGCAAATTAGAGCACGACAGCTGAAATTCCTGGGGATCCAAAGCCACCTAATAACACCTATTTATTTTTTAATGCCTGTTTAGTCCTGGAGAAACACAAAGAGTAGGAACAACCAAACACAAGATATTGGGTCAGGAAGGAGATGAAGCTGCATTCTCAAAGTGCAACTCTGGCAAAGACTTTAATACTTTAAAAAACCACAGACCACAGGTATTTTGCAGGTGGTTTTGGGCAAGGGACTAAAGTCATTGCTGGTGGGATGAGTAGGCATCAATCAACTGTCCCAGCAGTGGAATTTCATTGGAAAGAGCAGGAATTAGAAGAAGGCAACAGAAGAACTCCAACCAAACAACCCAATTCTACTCTTGAGTGTCCAACCCTTCAGGAACCACCACATATTTATCTTTATTGTGTCCTGGCACATCAATTTCCATGGCTTTTGTTAATTTATCAACACAGAGCTGTGCTTTATTCGCTTCCTTCAAGAGCCTCCCAGCAATGTCTTTACCACTGATTTAATTAGCATCCTCTCCACTGTATCCTCCGAGTCATTAATGAAAATATTGAGGAGTATTGGACCAAGAATGGCTCCCTGAGGGGCCAGTAATTCTATTTTGAATATATTTAATATGCCTGGTGAGAATAGATTTTGTATTTCTACTTTTTTTTGTTACACCTTGTAATAATGCTGAGACCATCAAGGCTCTTAATGACGTTTGAAATACACAACAAAGGTGCTTTAATCTGAGACTCACAAATCTCACTCAAATTATAAAGGGAAGCGAGTTACAAAAATGTAAAGGCAAAACATAAAAATGGTTATATTTTACAGGGAGAGGTTATTTTTTTCCCTTTAATCTCCAAATGAAGTTCCAGGCCTGTAGCAGAATACCAAATGCTGGTTTAGGGTGGCTGCAGCGTTTTTAATGTGTACAGCTGTTCTTCCACTGGTATAAGTAGACACATCTGCTCATTAGCAACACAATGTCATTTCTAGTGTCTAATTTTAATTATTTGCAGATGATAGATTCCTTATGCAATGCCTAAAAAAAGTACAGGCCTTCAAAGCTGGGGAGAAATAAATATCCCCTCTGCGAGCAAACTGGGTCAGCACAACGAAAAGCAGATATTAATCTGGAGAATTCCTGTATCAGCACCGAGGCGAAATGCCAGCGTGTTTGGAAGGTCACAAGGAGGAGAAATGGCTCCTACATTTCTTCTTTATCATGGATGCACAAGACATATGGACTGAGAGATGTGCTGAACGAGTCTGGCAGGTGATGAGTTTGTTGTAGGACAGATGGTCCTCAACTGCTGGAAAAATATCAGCCCTGCTTACATTTCCTGCACAAACACAGGCAAGATAAGGACTTGTCCCTGACAGGAAAGGGGGAATGAGATCCCTTTCAATGACTTTGGTTCTCTGGGTATTCACAAAGAATCAACAAGGCTGGAAGGGAAATTCCAGAAGCTCCTGGGCAGTGGTGGTCATGGATGGCTTTGTCCTTGACCCCATGGTCAAAGGGGTGACCAAAACTATGGAATCCCGGCTTCCTCTCAGCTCCTGCCACTAACTCAAAAACCCAAACTGAAAGCCAGAAGGAATGAAAAATGATGGATTTGTGGACAACAAGCGCTCACCACAGGGAACTGGAGCTGTATCTGAGTTGTTTCCTGTGGGCTGGGAAGGATTAGGTACTTTTGAGGAATGTGGGGAGCAGAACTACCTGAACAAGCATCTGGTTTGGATTGTGCTCAGGAAAGAACAGAGCTGAAGGAGACAAGAGGATTTTTCATTTCTCCCAAACACGTTTTCACAGAACCGTGGAATGGTTTGGGCTCAACAGGACCTTAAAGATCATCTCATTCCATCCTCTACCATGGACAGGGACACCTTGCACTAGACCAGGCTGCTCTAAAAAGAAATTAGTTTTGTTGTCTGCTTGACTTCTGTCATGAAAGCCCATGAAAGCAAGAAGGAGCCTTTCTTTAAAGTCACCTTGGACTGGCTGAAATCCCTGACACATCAAGGACTTCACCCACACACAGGTCAGGAGGATTCCAAGATTGAAGTCCTTTACAGGACTCACATTTGTACCAGGCCAAGCACACTCCTCAGGTATCAGATTGATTTTTCCAGAGGTGTGGAGAAATAGTTTCTGGCAGCCCACATAGAGCAGCCAAACTTCCTGATCTGATCCGATATGACACCTTCCTCCCTGACCAGGAGCACAGCGGGGTTTGGAACCGGCTCAGGCACTGCAGGTTGGTGCTGATGCCAGAAGGGTGATCCCACCAGCATTCCTGCTCCTGGCGATTTAAATCCTGGCTGGAAACCACGTTTCACTTCCATTCATGCAGGGTTAATTTTCAGCCTGAGCAGAGAACCTTGTGATTGCCAGTGTCAACACAAAGCAAGAGCTTGTATCTGGCTGAAAGGTCGGAGTGAGAGGAGAAAATCACCCTTTTCCCTAACAGGGAAGTCAAAGGTTACTTCAGAGAAATTGTGACACTACAGAAGAGGCACAAAACTGATGGGCTGAAAGTCCAAGTCCCTCTGGACAGGCAGCAAGGAGGTGCCAGCAGGACCATGGTCAAGGTGCATCTTTAAGGACACAGTCAGGCTTCTATCCTAAAAATATCTGGGAAGCTCTGAGGATGGCCCCACTAAAAAAACAGCCAATACAGACTTTGCTCTACACCTCTGCAAACTGTAAAAAATAAAATTATCTACAAAGATTTTTTTGCAGTATTTTTGGCATACCCCATTCATCCCTCTTTTCTGCATCAATGACAAAGAAACAACATCTCGAGCACTTACAGAGCCATCCAGAGCAATCCTCTTACAGATCAGCTCATTCCTGGGAGGGCAGGAATGCTGAGCAGGGCACTGGAGGCTGAGCGGAGATGACAGCCATATGCCACTTGGCAGAAGTCAGGGGGCTGTTTGTCGCTTTTTCAGTCTCCCAACTCTAATGAATTATAAAATAGAGCCTAAATTAACAGTCAGGAGGACTTTGTCAGGGCCCCACACTTCAGAGATGCTCATCGGGGAGGATCTCTTTCAACTGTTTGATTTGATCAAAGGTTCCCGCTTTTCAATTGACTTCTGTACACTCCAGAGCTTCCCAAAACAAGAGCCAGGCTCCTTCCCAGGGACAATTTGAATCCCAGTGAGGAGTCAGTCTCTTCTAAAGGAAAACTGCTTGGAAAGCAGGAGTTTTTGAATATTAATACACTCATACAACGATGAATGGTGAGACTGGTAGTCTGTACTCTTCAGCAACTTGGTACCAACTAAACTGATACTGTAAGGTCTTAATCGGCCACAGGATGTACACATTTGATGTTCAATGACATCAGAACAATGAGATAAGTCCATTATCTCTGCTGGGGGTAGGAGGGATGAAATGGTGTTATCCCAACTTCTGGAAAAAGGTAAAACCCACAGAGCTTTTATATTTTTGAAAGAGAGCTGTACTCAAGAAGTCAGGCATTTGCTGTATGAGACACTGGATTCGCCCAAAGATTGTGCTGAATTTCATGAATAAGAAATCTTCTAATTTATCTTCTTAGTCAAAATCTTCTTTTTGGCAGTCTGAGTCCTGCATTCCCACAAGGCTGCCTGAATAAAACTCACTGTGTGCACACAGCTCAATCTCAAAGGAGAAAAATATTGTAGGTCAGAGAGGTAACTCTCACTTTCAGTATCTTTACATAAAGCTACATTTCCCATAGCCAGCTAAAAACAGGGAATAGGTACAAATCAAGGCAAAGAAACAATCCCAACTTCTTCTACCATCCCCACCTTACAAAACACAGAAATGTGACATTGGGACCTTGTGGTTCAGGTTTTTCTCAAATCAAGGAATGCATATGAGATGTGAAGAGCTTTGCAAAATTCTTGGACAGAGATTGGAGTAACAAAATCACAGAATCACTTAGGTTGAAAAAGACCTCCAAGACTTCCAAGAATAAATCCAATCTCCAGCTTGTCACCAGCCCAGAGGACTGAATGCCATGTCCAGTCCTTCCCCGGACACCTCCAGGGATGGGGACTCCACCACCTCCCTGGGCAGCCCCTTCAAAAGTTTGACAGCCCTTGCCATGAAGAATTTCCTCCTGGGGTCCAACCTGAGCCTCCCCTGGTGCAGCATTAAGGAACCATAAAAATACACAGGTAAAGCAACCTGTGCAGGGCTGGGGTGTGCAGAGTCTTCCGAGAACAATTCTGTCTTTTCCAAGGGTGAAGTGATGCCCTCACTTTTGGCAAATTGTTATGGAAGAACCATGTGGAAATTCTATTGATCCAAGCTTAGATAAAAGTTTAGGAATGTTTCCACCAAGCACTGCAGTGCCACACAGTTGCCTGAGACAGCTGTGAAGGACTCGGGTGTCTCCAGGGCTCGGTGCCACACAGAGACAGGAGCTCATTCCCAGAAGGAATTCAGCCACATTAGCGAGGCCTCGTGCCTGGGCTAATTAGGTGATGTTTCCCTGCTGCCAGAAATCCGAGAGTGAATCACACAGCTGCCACATCCAGCCTTCTTCTGAAAGCACAGACCGGAACAGTGCTGAACCTCAGCTGTATGAGGATATAAAGACATAATGTCATCATTTTAGTTCGGTTTAGAGCCAGAAAGAATCATAAATTACGCTGATGGGTTTATCTGATCTGTTCTCACAACTACTACACTTCATCCACATCTCGGTGTGTCCAGGTCATGAACTTCAGTCACCCTAAAGCCCTCAAGTCCTTCAGGCACTTCCCTGTTCTATGCTGAGCCCAACCCATGCCAAAGCCAAGACTAAAGACAAGGCAAAAGATTGATTAGGTGGGTGCTGTCCAACTTACATCTGCAGAAATGCATTTCTCATACCTGCAAAGTGAGGAATACCGTACTCCTGTCCACCAGTCCCAGCTCTGGCAATCAGGATGAATCGAAACATACGAGCAAGACACGAGGACCAATTGTCCCGAAACAATGCAAAACAGCAGCAAAACGAGCAGTCCATAAGAGTCTTGGAAATCCAGAACAGTTTGGGTTGGAAAGGACCTTAAAAACCATCTCATCCCACCCCCTGCCATGGGCAGGGACACCTTCCACTGTCCCAGGGTGCTCCAACCTGGCCTTGGACACTTCCAGGGATCCAGGGGCAGCCACAGCTTCTCTGGGCACCTTGTGCCAGGGCCTCACCACCCTCTCAGGGAGCAATTTCTTCCCAACATCCCATCTAAACCTACTCCCTTTCAGTTTGAAGCCATTCTCCCTTGTCCTGTCTCTCCAGGCTCTTGTAAATATTCCTCTCCATCTTCCCTGTAGGCTCCCTGTACGTACCAGAAGGCCTCAATCATGTCACGCTGAAGATTTTCTTCTCAAGGCTGAAAGAAAGAAGCCACCGTCTGGTGATGGCAAATTTCTGATAATCCAAAGATAAAAAGGGCAAGAAAAAGATCTAAAACCAAAAACTGGTAGGACAGGATGAAAAACTCCTTCATAATTTCTACAAGCAAACCAGGAAGGCCCAGGAGTGTGATTTGATGGTGGAGATTGTCTTAGAATCAGACAGTCCTAGAATGGTTTGGAAGAGACCTTAAAGATCATCTCATTCCAACCCCCTGCCATAGTGAGGTGTCTGTCTCAATGCAGAGCTCCAAGTTTTTCTGGGATGGTGCAGATGAATTATCCTGAACACAGATCTGAGGGAGAGGGTTGGAAAGGGAGGCTCATAAATCAACAGCGTGGGCTGCACGTGACAGATTCACAGGATTCCTTCTCCTGACTGGAATCAAGCCCCTCTTTTAAAATGATGGATTATCCCATCTGAAAGACTCGGAAGGATGGTGATGGAAAAACACTCCAATGTTTAATTACACTGAGGGATGTGGAGCTGTTTCATTCCACAGTGGAACTTTCCAAACTTCAGCTCCCAGCTATTGGAGCTTGTTCTGGTTTATTGGGGTCGGGTCGTCAACCTGTCATGAGGTACCTGCAAGGATTGTTTGATCATAGTGTTCATGGAATCACAGAATCTCCTGAGCTGGATAGGATCATCCAGTCCAACCCCTGGCCCTGCACAGACACCCCAACAATCCCACCTTGGGCATCCCTGAGGGCGTTGTCCAAACCCTCCTGGAGCTCTGGCAGCCTTGGGGCCGTGCCCATTCCCTGGGGAGCTGTTCCAGTGCCCCAGCGCCTTCTGGGGGAAGAACCTTTCCCTGACATCCAACCCAAACCTCCCCTGACATGGTGTTCTCTCTCTTCATCGTGTCTATTCCCAGCACTGGGGCAGTTTTCTGGGGCTCTATATCCATTTTTTGCCCCTCTTTGAATCCCCAGCAATATTTCCATAAGATCCCTGGGATGGCAACAGAGGAACTGCACAAAATGTTCTGATTTCCTGGCCCTGCAGACAGAAAACTCCTGATTAAAGCCCTTTCCAGACAGGCAGAAGTTGCAACAACCACTTTGGGTTCAGTGGAAGACACTTATCCACAACAGTCCCTGGATCCCTCTCTGAGCTTCTCTTTCCCAGGATGGCATCACATTTTGGAGGTATCATCTGCAAATTTTTTTGTTCCCAGATGCAGTAATAAGTGGCATAATTACGATGGCTGCTCAAATATTGAAATGAGTTTCTTGTGTGCAGCATTTCTGGGAAGTGGGAGAACGGATGAGGTTTATTGGAACTCTCTAAACATGCAAAATGTTTTCTGCTCACAGTTTCCCATTTCTGTTTGCACAGATGTGGGGCACGTCAGCACAAACCTCTGCCAAGAAGGATAAATTAAATCCAAAGGTTTGGATAAGGCAAATAGGTAGAATGGTCCACTGGTGCCTCTGTACAGCATCTCTTACCCCATTTTTTCTCCCTTTTTCTAATCATAAAATATACTCAGTACTGCTGAAAAACGTAAAATCCCAGGTTCCGATGAAGGATAAAGGTCCTGGGTAGAAACAAAATCAAATAAATAAAATAAAATGAAATAATAAAATAAAATAAAGCAAAATTAAATGAAAGTAAATAAAGCAAATGAAAATGAAATTAAAAATAAAATAAAATGAAATAAAATGAAATAAATGAAGTGAAATGAAATGAAATGAAATGAAATAAAATAAAATAAAATAAAATTTAAAAATAAAATAAAATTTAAAAATAAAATAAGGTAAAGTAAAATAGAATAAAATAAGATTTTAAAATAAAATAAAATTTAAAAATAAAATAAGGTAAAGTAAAAATAAAATAAAATAATAGAAATTTTGAAGATGCAAAGAAATCTGCTTTAACTGAAGAGATAAAAGAAATTACAGAATAAATTGTCATAAGCGAAGTTGAAGAGAATTTTCCATTGTCTCCCGTGCCACTCTGTGGGAATTTTCCCAGCCCAGGCAGCTGTAAGGGAGGAGGGGCACGGCGAGTTCTGTGCTCCCATTCCCCCTCTCCCTCTCTTTCTCTGTCAATAAATGTCTGTACTCATATTCCCGAGCTCCAGTGTGATTTCAAGGTTCATCTCTTCCATGCAGCTCAAACACTAATTATCCCAGCTGTAATTAGTAAGATAATTAAATACTGGCTCACTCATCACTCTACCTTGTGTCGGGTCATGATTCTCCCAGAAGACCTTGAGCAGTTGCTCAAAGCTGATGTTTTGTGGCTCAAACACCACCCGGACGGCCTCGGTGTGCCCAGTTCTGCCTGCAAATTCAAAACAAAATCAGATTTTAGCAGTTACAATTAGCCAGGGCGCACTCAGGGTTTTGTCTCTGAGATTCCAAGCACAACCCTTTAGTTTTGTTTCATGTTTTCCGAAGAATATTTTGATTTAGCACCAGTTATACTTGAGCTTTTTTGCACGATATTTTATATTTATGTCAACTCTAATCAATCTGTTTGTTCAGACAGGGCCATCGTGAAATAAACCCTGCAGAGAGACAAGAAGGGAAGACAGTGATGTTATCACAGCAGTTTGTCAGCTTAAAGGAGAAAAATTAATCATTCTAACAAATTTATAACTGAAAACTACCAAAATATTTTAAATAGTCTAAATAGAGCATTAAAATATGAAAACTTTTATGTCTGAGTTGTCTTGACTGGGTTTTGTTTCTGTGGAGATATGGATAATATAACTGAATATGAAATAATTATCATTATTATAAAATCCCAATAATATTGATGATAAAAACAAATGTCAAGGGTGTGTTTACACAAGATCACACAAATAATTCCAAACTGTTTCACAATATCCATGAGGCTCAAAAGAGTCAGAGAGAGCTCGGCTGAACTTCAAATTTTATGACAGCAGAAATACAAGGAAGATTAGCAGACGTTACAGCACTTAACAAACACTATTTCTATTTTTCTGTTACACTTTGGACAGAAGTGCATCAGAATTTTTTCATTTCTGATGTGTTTATGACTCTTGAGATTATTGAAAGATCCAACTTCAGAGAATACGAAGGATCTGGGTACATAATTCACTTAAATTTTAATTAACAATGAGATTGATGAGTGCTCAGACCTCTCAGGTGAGAGGTCACTGCACAAAGTGCATTTTATATTTTATATATATTATATATTTTATAATTTAAAAATTAGACATTTTTGTCGTCATTACATACTCATGAATGGGGAAAAAATCCCGTCCTTCAATTAAATCATAAGAAGTAAATACCTAAAAAAATAAACTGGACAGCCAGACCTGCCTTTTGGTAGGGACATAATAAGTCCCTTGATCACATTAGGGAGGTTTTTATTTCATTTACACCAGCACAAACTCCAGATTTATTCCACTGATTTCAACAGAATCAGGGAATTTCATGCAGGGTGAATCTGGCCCAGTGATGGGTCCTGAATGAGCTGTCACCAAACAAGAAAAATCAGAATGAGTAACCGAGGAGGGTTCAGTAGAAACATGAGGAGAAATTTGAAGTTAAAAAAAAAAAACAGAGAGCAATAAAAAGGATGCTGGGAAATATTAAAGAGCCACGATGGGGCAAAGTGTGCCAGCATTTTATCAGTTAATGGGGCACCTGAAACAAAACCTAAACGAGGCACAGAGGGCTGGGCCAGCTGATAAAAGGGATTTGAAAGACCAGGATTAAATTTAGTCTGGAATGCAGAGGAGTGAAAGAGGGCACATCTGGGATATCTGCAGTCTTGGTTGGATAAAATCAAATTTCTCCCTATCTCACTGTAACAAAGATCTGCTCAGTGGGATGAAAAGAGAATATCCAGGTTTCCTGGGAGCTGGAGTAAAGCCAGGCCCCCCCATGCTACAGGATGTNTGACGGTGGCACAAGTGCATTGGTCAAGGTAGATCTGACCTTTTTCAAATTAATTGGTGTAGATTTATAAATAAAGACACATCTCAGGAGATGGCTGGGTCACCAAAACCCTACAAAAGGTACAACCCGCCCCATCCAGGGGCAGTTCCTGGGGGATTTCAGACTGTAACCAGCTCCTCAGCAAGCCAGCTGCGGTGGCTGATAGCAAGTCTAGAGATAAGAAAGAATAAACATCCTTGAAATCCGCACCTGCAAACTCCGTCTTTCTTTGGGCTCTGAGACCGGACTTTGGGAAAAGAAAAAGCCTAAAGCAGACAAAAGGACAAACGGCCAGGCAACAAATGTCCGGGCCAACAGCCCGTGACAGATGTCCACAACTGTGACCCCATTCCTCTCTGCTTTTTACAGTCCAGGGAAGCACCTCAGTACCTGAAGCCAAATTTGGATGGTGGGAAGCAGGAAGGATCATCCATTCAGCAGAATAAAAATGCAAGTCGGAGATAATTGGCTTAATAATGAAGTGAAGTGGTCTTTCTGTATTACAGCAAGATTTGACAGCCAGCTTAGGTCAGGGATGGAATTTATTCCAGATTTTGTGGTTTAATGTGGTCCATCAGCAAAAAATAATGAATTTGTTTGAGCCCAAGTTGGGACTTCTGTTGTTGCTGGACACAGTAAAGGAGAGGGCACGGCCTGTGGTGTGTCCAGCTCCCTCGAGCCAACATTGCACAGCTAAAAAGAGATTAGGGAGTGGCTTCTGACTTCAGTATTTTTTATTTTTGTAAGCCAAGATGAAGCTTACAAAAGGTTTTTATCACTCAGGAGCAAATTTCTTGCCTAAAATGAATGGATTTAGATCATGGGAGAGTTTCCTAAAGAACTTAAAAACAACAGAGGCTTTACCCCTCCTCCCGACTGAAGCTGCAATTACACCTTGTCAACACTGCCTGCTCCTGCTAATCCAGAAGTTCAAAGGATCAGCCATCTTTTTTTCCCAGAATAAGGAAATAATGGTGCTGCTCTGAGAATTATAGCCTGACCTCAAGAAAAATATCCTCAGATGTGTGGCTAAGAGACTGTTAGAATAGATTAAAAATCTATATTCACCCTCAGGGGGAAAGAAAGGAAGGAATGCTGCTGGTCCTACCAGAATCACCTCTCACTTTCCTCAAAGCCTTTCCACAATCCAGTGGATTTTCTTTCAGGATATGCTGTGGCTACTCCTAATAACAATCTTGGCATTGGTGACTTTTTGCATTAGGCTTGAGTGTGACAATGAAAACAGAATAATCCCATTCCAGTTTGTGTTTCACACACTTGGTAAACCCAGTGCCAAAAGAACACAGCATCAACCCAGCCCACCACTCTTCTGCAGGGCGGGGGAAAAAAAATTGATCTAATCAAACCTTTTTTTTGTAGGAGCTCTTAAAATGGAGAGGCAGTAATCACAGAGAAACAATAACTCCACTTGTTCTCCCAAAAGCTGCATGTCTTTAACGAGGAATTCAATGGCCTGACATTGAGTAGCTGCAAGGGTTTCAATGATCAGTGGGAGATGTGATTGTCTCAGTGATATCCAGCTCTTCATCCTAGTGCCTCCTTCAGAATTCCACCTGAAATGTCCATTTATGTTGTCAGAGAGTCACAGTGTCCTCAGTTCACCCACTGCTTTTAATTAGCTGATCTTTAATATCCCGCAGCAAAAGTTTGAACGAGTATGAACATTTCTAGAACACTCAATGTCTACATCACGTTTTTTAAATAATTTATGGAATTATAAATATAATTCCATTTGCTGTTCCCTGTGCAAATAGAAACCCTGTCTTTATCAGAGCCATTATCAGATTTCCAGCGCTGGCGCTTGGTTCCTTCAGCTCTGGAAGGGGTTTAACCATCTAAGAACCCCGGTGCAGATGGGAAGACTTTATTACACCGAGGCAGAGAGGGCTGAGTGCCAAGAGCAGATTGTCTGTTTATCCTGGATCCATTTCCCACTTAGAAAACACGGCCGCTCCCGGAGGATTAACTCCGGCGAGCTCGTTCAGCGGGGATTCCAACCCTGGCAAAAACGTCCCCGCAAAGAGCAGGAGAAAGAGACGTCTGAGTGACACCTTCTCAATTCCTTTTCCTCCTAATGGCATTTAGATTCTCACCTTCTTAATCATGTCCCAGGTGAGTGCCCAAGCCGAGGGATTAGGGAAGAGAGCTCATTCTTTTTAACTGGCTGGATCCAGGGAGCGTTTAATTACCTCCGGCAAAGTGGAGCAGCTTCCAAGGGCTGGCTGGAGAGATCCTCACCTGGGAGCCTCCCAGCAGCCACGTGGGCTTCACCTCCACCTGGTGCTACCTCGGGTGAATTAAATTCTACAATGCAAAAATTCCAGAACTACTCCTTCCTGCCTCGATTTTGCAATAAAAAAGGACCTGGCTCTTTTGAGAAATAATGTCCTGACTCCAGTAAATCACAGAATCCCAGAATGGTTTGGCTTGGAAGGGAGCATAAAAATCTTGTCATTCCATTTATTTGTACTCAGGCTTATTTAACAGCTCTTCATTACAAGAATGGCCCAGAGTTTGAGGAACAACTTATCCATTACAGCTCCTGCTCCCGATGTGTTCCACAAAGAGCAGATATGACTTTTCACATCATTTCAAAGAGTTCTCAGAAAATAACTCCCTCTTTTCTCACCTCTTCCCGGAATCCCTGAACTGCCCCTCTGCTTGTCACACCAGCAACACAACCTCTTGGGGATCCCAGAATGATTTGGGTGGGAAGCAAAAAAGCTCATCCAGTTCCACCTCCTGCCATGGGCAGGGACACCTCCCACTAGCCCAGGGCTTCACGCCCCGTCCAGCCTGGCCTTGGACACTTCCAGGCATCCAGGGGCAGCCACAGCTTCTCTGGGCACCCTGTGCCAGGGCCATGATGCCAGTGTGGAATGTAAAGAAATACAATCAAACTTCAGCACTCACTGATTCGGGAGATAAACCAATTCGTGCTATCCAAAGTCGAGACCCAAGTGAAAATGCAAAGTACTGCAAACAAAAGTTGTGGGAAGGTCTTTTGAGCATCTCTCTCCCAACTAACCTGGGAATTTTTATTAAGTCGTGGTTATCACTACTAAAATTTCCAGCACCTTCCTGTTCATTAAATAAACAAACCAAAGATTCAGCACTAAAATACCAGAGCCCACATTTTGGGTGTCCCTTTCCCTTTTCTTTTTGACCTTCAAATCAATGAGGATGAACAGAATGGAAATAATCCCAGATTAAGAGATTTTTAAGAAGGGTCCATTAGAATATTTTTATTCAACTTCTTGCCTAACACGGAGAGAATTTCATGGAACAGAACCGTATTTTGTACTTCTACACCAGCACTAACTTGTGGCTGATTTTTTTACCTTCTTCTTTGTATTTTAAACAACTTTAATGACTTCGCCAGCACTGAACTAGGAGATAATGCTTGGTTTATTAACCACTGTGAATTTCTGCTTTAGAAAAAATTATTCTTTAACTTCTCAGCGTGATCCACATTCTTTTATCCAGTTTTATCAAAACATGTCAATCCTCTCCAGCAAGAAGCCAATTTATCACTATGGGCCGGCCAGTCCTGCAGCTCTGAATCAAAATAAATTGTCCATAAATTCTAGAAACTTCCAGAAACTTCTGCCCGGACTACAGAAAATCAAGTATTTTCTAATACCTACAGAAAGTAGCTCAGACAGCAGCCATAGTGTGGTGCCTCTGCAGAGAAAACGGTACTAAATTCTATTTATTTTTATTTATTAAATTTATTAGAGGACAGGTGAATCACCCAGTAAATGAAAATTCATAAAGATAAGAAAATTTGCTGATAAAATAATGAGCTGCTATTTCTGGAGCCTTCTAGAATCACTTTGCTTTTTCCCCCATCAAAACAAAACTAAGAGAATACAGTTGCCAGTGAAAAGTGGGGGTGAACATGCTGTTATTGTTATTTTTTTTTTCACAGAAAATCTCATATTTTTTTGGTAAACTACTTGAATGAAATTAAAGAAGGCTGGCAGTTTCCACAAAAAATATTGAGGTTTTTTGAAAAATCTGCCAATGTACTAAATGAACCTGTTTCTTATTTGCAATATTTAAAATTTATATGGCAGAGCTGTAAAAATTTTCACTGTTGTTTGCTAAAATCCTGTGTGTTCTTTAGCAGCAAAAGGGGTTTGATAAACAGAATATTGATTGGTTTTGCTGAACAGATTATCTGGAAGTGAGACCACTGCTACAAACCCTTTTTATTTGTGAAATGGCTGTACACTGAAGAGCCAATAAAAGGGGGAAATAAATTATATAAACCTGTAGAAAAAAAAAGGCGATGGCAAAACTTTCCTTGCTCACTGTGCTTATTATAGATTATGTTTTTATAAGCTGAATGTCCACACTACAAGCCCTTAAAAAGGGATTATTTTAGACTCCCTCTGACCAAATACTGTTCCCAGTTGGAATATGCTCCTAGAAAAGATATTCTGATTTAATTTCAGCCAAGTGAAAGAAAAATGTTGAAGATGGGCTTATAATTAACACTGCGGTCCTATGGAATACAGCTCTTGTCAGCCAAACTCCATCTCATCCTCCCATGAAATTACAAGTCTGGCTGTAATAAATGTGGGATGTAATAGCATGGATGGAACTTAGGCTTTATTAATGCATTTGACTTATTACTTCATGACTGATTAAAAAATTAACACTCCCCCATATCGATAGTGCAAATGTTAAGTGGATTAAGAATTGTCTAAATGACATCTCTGAAAAAAAAATTGTCCAAAGGGAACAAGGCTTGAATGGCAGCATTTTTATCTGTCCTCTGCAGGGACTGCTATGGAGCCTGTTGCTCTGAAAGCCCTTCATCAGGAATTTGAAAGAAATATAAAGTCTCAATTTATAAATTCTGTGGATAACTCGGATGAGGAGCTGATGGGATGGTCCTACAAAGCCATTTCTTGCTGCGCTGGGGCCACTCAATCAAAAATGTATTAAAGAAGTCAGAGGTAAAATCTCTGCTGTGACACACGTGGAACCTGCAAATGGGGAACAACCTTTGAGGGAAGGGCAAGGCTGGAAATAAATGTGGAATTTCATTGCAATACTGCAATAAAAGGAAAAAGGGGCTGAATTGGGAGGTCTAAGGGAAAAGGGGTTGTAGGAACAGCTCTGGTGAGGTCATCCATGGCACTAAGAAATCCCAAAAAGTCATTTCGGTGACAGCCACTAAGTGCCAGATGAATTCACCCTTCCTAAAGAAACCCCAGGAGGTTTTTAACTCAAGGAGATGAGCGTGGCCTCAGGAAGGGGATGCAAATGGGGTCATTGAGAAAGCAATGGAAAGGCAGATCAAGAGTAGTAGAGACGGAAACCAGGGAATTCCAAATGGAAAACGGCTTTTAGAGATGGATATGGACAATGGTCACTGCTCAGCTGCACCACTGGTCCTGGGGTGTTCATCTAAACCCGTGTCCCATAAACCACTTCTTCATTTCCTGACTTTTTCAAATGAGATCAGATTTCCTTCTGGGAGAGACAGTCCAGTCAAATATCAGCTAAACTTAAAGGAAAGAGTGATATGCCTTGATAAAACAGTAACTCGATGAAACATAATGATCTATAATATAAAAATGTCAAATTAAGTAATGCAGGGAGCCTTAAAGGCTGGGAATATATGAGTGAATTTTCCCTTTCTCCTTTCTTCATTTGGCTTTAACGAAGCTTTTCTATGCCAAACTCGTCTGTACAAAGAGTTGGGACTTTTGAGTTATCTTTTTTTCATCATGGTTGATGAGGAAGACTCTGACCCAACTACAAGTTCTATATCATTTTTATATAGTAAGTTAAAATCTTTTCGCTACAGACTTAGGAATAGAAAAACTCCATAATCTCACATCAAAAAAAATCTCACTTGAAGCCCAAATTTAACCCGTAACTGACACATGCAATGGATGGAGCCTTTACATTCCAACAGATTGCATTTCCTGACAAATGGGTTATGCAAACGTGGTCCCTGGAGGTTGGAGGGGCTTGGTGCCCAGAGAAGCTGTGGCTGCCCCTGGATCCCTGAGAGTGTCCAAGGACAGGTTGGACAGGGTTTGGAGCACCCTGGGCTAGTGGAAGGTGTCCCTGCCCATGGCAGGGGGTGGGATGGGATGAGCTTTCAGGTCCCTTTCCAATCCAAATCATTCTGTGATTCTGTGCTTAAAATTATCACATTCCAGGAAAGATTTAGTGATCGACAGTTTTAGATTCTGTGTTTGGGTAGAATTCAATCTTGAACTGCTCATCTTAGGTTCCTGTTGGATATTTCGGACTGAATGAATTGTTTCCTCAGAGGAAATCATGGAATCTCAGAATGGTTTGGGTGGGAAGAGACCTTAAACTCATCCAGTCCCACCCCCTGCCATGGGCAGGGACACCTTCCACCAGCCCAGGTTGCTCCAAGCCCCGTCCAACCTGGCCCTGGACACCTCCAGGGATCCAGGGGCAGCCACAGCTTCTCTGGGCACCCTGTGCCAGGGCCTCCCCACCTTCACAGGGAACAATTCCTTCCCAATATCCCATCTAACCCTTCCTCAACAGCCCAAATATTGAGTTTTACCCGTTTGCCTGAACTGTGACTGATTCTGAAGAAGGCAAATGGAAAACAAGAATTCCCTTTTGGCTGGAAAGGGATTGATATTCCAGGACGCAGCAGGCTCAGAAGACCCAAAACTTCAGGAAAGAATTTTAAGAGATGATTTATTGCCAAAAATGGGTGTAATGTCCCAGTCCAAAGCAATATTGGGGGTCTGCTCTGGTACAGAAAAAGCTTAGATGGAAATATGAACAATAAATACATAAACAACACATCTGGGTTTAGTAACCCAGCTTCAATCTATAAAGGGAATTGTTTTAATGTCAATATAACGGAAAAGATGATTGATTTTTTTGCTTAAAAGTTTACAGCTTTTAGCTGCAAAGCCTCTGTGCCACTGTTAGGCAGCACAAAGAATTTCCTTAAATAAATGGGCGTAATGGAAAGCAAAGAATAATAGAGCTGTGAGGAATATGTCATGCACTGAGAAGAGCTTTGAAAAGGGATAAATGGAAATAAATATATCTGGGGACATCTATTAACAGCAAGCTGGAGAGTTGGAAAATATTAACTAATCTGGAATTTAAAAAAAAACAAGAAACGAGATTAAGATATCCTAATATTTAATATTTTCTATTAGAATAACAAAAATTGTTGTTTTCTCCTTGTCTCTCTAGAGTGAATCCAGTAAGAGGTCACTACTTGGAGGAAATCTCTGAATAAAGGTTTGGTTTCTAAAATGTGACAATTCTGACTCCTTCTGAAGCTGGAAACCACCAAAGATATTAGAAAAAATTGTGCAGATTTTAATACCTGAGAACTGCAGACCAGAATACCAAAAAATAAGGATAAATTTCTGTATTTGTAGTCTGAAAGCTTCTCCTTCACAGGTGACTTTTATTAAACTACTCTGACAGTTGAATTATAAACTAAAATAAGATTGGGATCATTGTTTCCCTCCTGATTTCCCCAAAACAAATCTGCAAAAAGCAGTGGAGGCAACCTGGCTTCACCAGAGAGCATCAGAGTGTAAACAGAAGGCAACAGAGCAAAGTTCGACATGACAAACAGACACTCAGAGGGCAAAAAGAGAGCTGGGATGAAAATTCAGAATTAATTTGTACAAGACAAACACTTCTAAGTCCACCAAAATTAGTAAAAGATTTCTAGAAAATTCTAAAATTGCCCAAGCAACTATTTGCTGACAAAGTCTTTAACAGAAACTATTAAAGAGATTCAAAAGATAAAATTTTGACAATTTATATACCTAGAACAGCTATGAGACATAATTAATTAAAATTATATTTAATCATTTCATTTACAGTACTTTCCCTCAAAGAGCTTTAGAAATCCTGCTATTTCCTTTAATTATAAATTACAGCCACTGCCCTTCTTCAAGTGATATTCCTGCAAGGTTGTTGAGGGAGGGGGCTAAACATTTACCCCGTAGAGATATGAAAAATTGCAGTAGAGATATTAAAATTGCAGTATGGGCAGAAACTGGGAAATAAGGAAGGTACAGCCTTGGGTGCGTGGTACAAATGCCTGCAAAGAGCAACAAAGGAGAGCTCAAATCACAAAAGGTGACAAAATTGGTTGTCTGGTTGATTAAAAGGTATTTAAAACCCTGAAAACGCTGGTAATCAAATAAGTTTGGAGGCAGAAAATCATCCTGGGAATTCATTTTCGCTCCAGATCCTTGATTGAAACTTTATTTTTCCCAACCATCCTCACGAAGGTCCCTGCAGGAAGAAGAATTTTGTTCCATGCCCGGCACCATCAGAGGCTCCATTCCAGAGTATCCCATTTCGGATGATGGAGAGAGGAATTCCTCATTCCTGGAATCTGAGCACAAGCCTCACTTAGTGATGAGAAGAATTTTCTTAAGGACTTGTGAAAAATACACTCCACAAAGCCCATTAACCACAGAACCAGATCAAACACAAGCTGAGAGACTTTTCAGCTGCACGACCCAGGTCTGACACCAGGTTTAAAAAACAAAGCTGAGTAGATCAATCATTGGCCTTTAATGAATCTTTACAGATATTTTTCTCTTTTTTTTGCAGCCAACCTTTTAGACATTATTAATTCTCACTTTTAATGAATGGCTGCGCCAAAGCTTAACCTCAAGAAGTCACGTAAAATGAATTATTACCATGATTAATTATGCTGGGATAAGCCAATAAGAGCAGCCTTTATTTTAGCCACTAATACAATTAATTAAAATTAATTCCAGTAAACAGTGCAGTGCTACTCACACAAAACAAAAACTATCTTTGCTTTTTTTCTTTTGCTAAAATGCAAATATCATCATTCACATTAGACCAGTAAAACCATTAACCTCCAGCTTAAGCCTAATGAACCTTCATTGTATTTGATTATCCACTATTTCTGTTCAACCAGCCCCAAATCAAGAGTTTTCAACTGTAGGTCACTTGTATCCTTTTTATATTCCTATTTTAAGGGGATCATTTCAGAAAAGCAAAGAAGGGATTTTTAATTCAAGTGAAACCAGTATTCCTTGACATTTATTCACCCAAAAAAGAATGACCAATTTGGAGGCCCAAGAGTATTCAGAAGACAATGAGAAAAAAAAACTGTTGTTAATTTATTTTATAAAACTAAAACTCAGGGAATTAATATATGTAAATAACGTGGATCACTGTGCTCTCATTTATTGTACATCCCTAATAATTGGAGAACTGTTGGAATTTAGGAACTTCAAATCTGGCAAAAGGAGGGGCACAAATTTCCTTTCTCACAGTTACCATCCCTTGGAGATTTTTTTAATCATATTGAAATGAGCTCTGGTTTTGTTGCACAGGAAGATCCTGTGGCCAAAAGCTGAGGTTACATAAATCCGACCTGGAATAAAATGTAGTTTTGTAACACTGAGGGAGAAATGCTTGACATTATTCAGCTTCTTAGGATATCATGGATTCACTGAAGGGTCTGGGTTGGAAGGGAAAATAAAGATTGTATCGTTCCAACCCTCCCTGCCATGGGCAGGGACACCTCCCACCAGCCCAGGTTGCTCCAAGCCTCGTCCAACCTGGCCTTGGACACTCCCAAGGACCCAGGGGCAGCCACAGCTTCTCTGGGCACCCTGTGCCAGGGCCTTCCCACCCTCACACCCAACAATTCCTTCACAATATCCCATCTCTCCCTGCCCTCTGGCAGTGGGAAGCCATTCCCTGTGTCCTGTCCCTCCATCCCTTGTCCCAAGTCCCTCTCCAGCTCTCCTGGAGCCCCTTTAGGCCCTGGAAGGAGCTCTGAGGTCTCCCTGGATCCTCCGCCTCTCCAGGTGAACCCCCCCAGCTGTCCCAGCCTGGCTCCAGAGGGGCTGCAGCCCTCAGAGCATCTCCATGGCCGCCTCTGGACTCACTCCAGCAGCTCCACATTTTCTTTCCTCAGCAGGGATAGACAGCCCAGCAAGTGACAGCGGCCGTGTCCCACAGCATGGAAAGCTCCAACTCAACATTTCAAGAACCTCTGTCACCAGAAGACCAATCAGTCTGCAACCTCCATCCTGGAGCTTCTCCTGACTTGGTTTGACACAGCCCCTGACGGCCTGGCTGAGTGTTGAAGATGGTTCTGCTTCCCACGAGAGCTTGGACTAAAGACTTCCAACCAGTATTCCCATGGTTCTACACTTTGACTCTAATTATGGCCACAAATCACAGCTCGTTCTCGTCATTCTCCATTTTAAATCAGAGATTTATTTTAGGTGAATCAGACCAGTCTGAACATACCAAGAAACTCTGGCATCTTAATTACCTTTAGCAGAATTTAGGACTGGCTTTACTTGAAATACAGAGTAGTGGGGTCTGTCCCAGGTTTAGATTCTGGGGAATCAGAATAGCAATTTAGGACTGGGATTAGATCTCTTCAACATTCCCAGGCACTCTTCAACTGTAAATTGTTGGAATGGTCACTCCAGGGTATTGGGTCATCCTGTAAACGCCTCTCTCCCTACATACGCAGTGTCCAAGGCCAGGCTGGACAGGGCTTGGAGCAGTCTGGAATAGTGGGAGGTGCCCCTGCCCATGGCACGGGGTGGGATGAGATGAGCTTTAAGGTCCCTTCCCACCCAAACCAGCCTGGGATTCTGTCATTCTATTCAATGAATTTTTTATCGCATGGTTCCATGTATAAATCTGCACGGATGGAATTCCTGAGTTGGGAAATAATCCAGGACAAACCTGAACCCTCCCCACAAATGGGGTTTAGGCGTGTGAGGGATGGCCCCCCTGGTGTTATGGGTCATACAAGAGCTCTCACACACTCCTTCAGCACCTGGAATGGTTCTAGGATCAGAAATGGATGTGCACAAATAATCACAACAAATTAACCTCACTCCTATTTTATCTCTTCCTAAGCCTTCCAGAAGTCCCAGCTCCTCTATGGCCTGGCCCAGCTGTTACCAGTCACATGAGGGGCTCTCCTTTAGAAATCTTGTATATCAAATGCAGACTTAAAAGATGAGAGTAAAAATAAAAATAATTTTAAAAAACCCCACCAACTAGCATTTAGCAAGCTTATAATAAAAAATTAAAAGATACTAATAAATACTGTGCTTATGAGCTGGTCTAAATCTATCCAAAATGCCCCGCAGTGAAGTCTTACATCAGTTATTATTGAAACATTAAATGCTTTTCTTCCAGGCTTCCAGCAATCAATTTAACTTTCAGTCATCTTGTCCCCATATGTGCTGCTCCTGTTGATGAAATGGCTATTAATAAAGGAATAGATGGCTATGAATTAAAGCAAGCTCTACTTAATCACATTAATCCAGAGTATGTTAAAGGCTTCAATTTTCTAAATAATTTTGGGCTTAATGCCTCTGAGATGGGCAGACTGCTCTATTGATGCAGCATCTGGTCCAATTTAAGCTGCATTGTGAAGGAGGAATTGTTAGGCCCTTGCAAAAATAAGGAAGACTGACAGTTTTAGGGATGCAACCAAAACTGCTACAGCTGAGACAAAAGATCCTGCAAGATATTGAAAAAGGGCCCGCGACAATTAAAAGGCAGCCCCTGCTCTGCAAATGCAGCTCCAGTGCTCAGTGAATTGTGTATGATTAACTTACTCCTCCTGATGGGATGAGCACTCCACACACTTCACCAGCGCCGTATTTTCCAGTCATTGAACATCCAACAGCTGCTGCTGTGAAATATGTTCACTTACCCATTACATTGGGATACCAATTAGGGGAGGAATTATTTCAAAGGGGATGGCACCACCACCACTATCCTTGCAAAAGCAGGAATTTCTGGCTTTGGGATTCGTTTTCCCCTCCCCGAGCGTATTTTTTTTTTATTTTTATTATGATTTTGGTTCTGTACATGGTGGAATTTTACAATGAAATAAGATTTGCCTTGGCTTGTAGCACTGAAATGCTGCTGCATTCAACTCAGATACAAAAAAAGTAATTTAAATACTTATAGGGGAAATAAAAACCTTCATTGGTGAACTGGTTTAAAATATTTTTAGAATATTTCTGCACAAGAATGATTTTTAAAACCTGATCTTCATAGAAGGTTGTCAGTGAGGGAGACAACATGGTACAGTCCATCTAAATTTTAATATTAAAAACAATACTACCATTGCTATTATACTTTTATTATATTTAATATTAAAATTTCAAAAGCTTTAGGGGCAGATATTTTGTCAGTAACTTGATTAGAATGAAAAGTAACTCCAAAGAATTTAGTGAATTTTCACTCTACATGTAAGGACTAGATGAAGCCAGAAAGTCACATCCTGCAGAGCTGTAAAGATATGTCTGAAACCTTATTTCAATTAAAATTAATGCTTTAATTAAATATACAGAGCAGTTTGGGGGGCAGACATTGTATGTAGTTTGTAATATTAAATACTGCAACATTTGGGTGATTTTAAAGTGCCCAAAGAGGATTTTATATGACACACTGGAGCATCTACTTCATCTTACAGGACCTGAGAGGAATCAAAACCTGAAAATAGAGATTAAAATTCTGCAAAATATTCAGATACATAGTTCCTCTTCAGCTGAATAAAACAATTTGGATGTCTAAATAACAAAATATATCCGTTAAAATTCTCTATGACTCCAGGAGATAAAACGCAACCTCAGAGTTCCCCTTGCTGCCTGTGCTTTCTTCCAACACTCAGTCCCAGAAAAATCCATACATCCATGGATTTCAAAGCCCCTTAGAAGATAAGATAAACTATCTCCGATTCTGTGAGTGAGGACAATGGGCAGGAAGAGCTGAAGGTCACCCGAGCCAGCCTTGGAGCCAAGAACGAAAGGCAGTGAGCTGAGTCCCCAGGCACCAGCCCGGCTCCCCCTGCTCCTCCTCCCAACCTGCTCCAGAGAGCTGCCAGGCAAATTCCAGCACGGAACTACTGCCGAGGATGACGAGAGGCAGGAGTAGCAAAAGGGAGGAAAACAGATCCCAACCCATCCCCTGAGACACCTGCGCCACCCCTCTGCATGGAATGGGAACGTCTTCTGCTGCAGCCAGGGAGAAGTTCCATTCCTAGGAGGGGTTTCAAAAGGAGTTTCATGACCATCGAAGGAGGGGGGATTCCGCCCCTCTGCCCCCCTCAGGTGGCAACTGCAGAGCTGCCTCCAGATCTGGGGCCAACAGCAGAAGGACATGGAGCTGCTGGAGAGAGTCCAGAGGAGGCCACGGAGCTGCTCCCAGGGCTGGAGCCCCTCTGCTCTGGAGNCAAGGCCAGGCTGGACGGGGCTTGGAGCAACCTGGGCTGGTGGAAGGTGTCCCTGCCCATGTCAGGAGGTGGAACTGGATGAGGTTTTTTGCTTCCCACCCAAACCATTCTGGGTTCCCCAAGAGGTTGTGTTGCTGGTGTGACAAGCACAGGGGCAGTTCGGGGATTCCAGGAAGAGGTGAGAAAAGAGGGAGTTATTTTCTGAGAACTCTTTGAAAAGATGTGAAAAGTCATATCTGCTCTTTGTGGAACACACTGGGAGCAGGAGCTGTAATGGATAAGTTGTTCCTCAAACTCTGGGCCATTCTTGTAATGAAGAGCTGTTAAATAGGCTTGAGTACAAATAAATAACCACTTGTCGTGCCGGTGATTTAAAAAGAACTCATTTCTAGGTGTAATTCTATGGCAACAGCTTCTGTAAGGCTCTCTTTGACACTGCAGCAGAGCTCCTGTTTAACAATTCAAATACAGAAAAATGGGAATAAAGGAGGCAAAAAAGCAACTCAGTGAGATCCCTGCTCGCAGCTCAATTGTTTTGATGAATTCTGCCCTCACACGTTATACGACATCTCGTGAGCA
Organism: Dryoscopus gambensis; assembly: GCA_013389985.1. Classification (NCBI taxonomy): domain Eukaryota; kingdom Metazoa; phylum Chordata; class Aves; order Passeriformes; family Malaconotidae; genus Dryoscopus; species Dryoscopus gambensis. Next base: position 176,671 of record WEIT01009661.1, on the reverse strand, counting down.
GACAAATTCTATTTCATGGGAACAATGGGTGTGCATGGAGAAAAGTCTATTATCACATGGGAAATAAAGGAATTAGAGGAGAATCAGAGGCAATAAATAGATGAATATGCAGGGAGACACTTGGCTTTCCACTCGGTCTGCAGGATTTGCCTTCCATATCTGTGACACTGCTTATTCCTGCACCTTGGTGGATCAAAGCTGCCTGGCAGAAAAGCAGTAGCAACCAATGCAGCTCTGCTGCAAAGCTGTGCCAGTTTTAATTCGTTATTTTATTTTTCAGAGCTGCCTGAAATAGTCATCCCTCAAGCAGGACACAGAAATTTTTTAAAATCTCTTTATTATGCGAAGTTCCATAAATCCCAACTGCTGTATGAAAGATGCTGCTAATCTTTGGAGGCTTTGGGTGGGACTGTGTGAATTTTTGGGAAAGACTAGGAAAAGTATTTTGCTCTTCCTAGATAATTAGATCTGGAACAGTGGGAGCTGGTAGCAAAATATTGCCCAATTTTGATGTGACAGTCCCTGGTTCAAACAGCTGCCCAGGGAGTTCGGAGTCTGGATCCCAAAGGACTCTCAAAATAAGAGACAATTCTATTGAAAGCCTCCTAACTCCAGGTTTAGAGGAAATGCTCAGGAAGCACATTCCTTACATGTCCTGGTAAAGCCAGGCCACTGCTGAGACACAAATGGGAGATTATAAAATTATAAAATTACCAGGGTTGGAAAAGCCCCTCTGAGATCATCGAGTCCAACTGTTCCCCAGCAGTGCCAAGGCCACCACTGACCCATGTCCCCAGGCACCACATCCAGATGGCTTTTCAATCCCTCCAGGGATGGGGACTCCACCACTGCCCTGGGCAGCTGTTCCAATGCCTGACCATCCTTTCCATGAAGAATTTTTCCTGATACCCAACCAGAACCTGCCCTGATGCATTTTGAGGCTGGCTCCTCTCGTCCTGTCCCTGTTCCCTGGGAGCAGAGCCTGACACCCCCCCTGCTGCCCCCTCCTGCCAGGGAGTTGTGCAGAGCCAGAAGGTCCCCCCTGAGCCTCCTTTTCTCCAGGCTGAGCCCCTTTCCCAGCTCCCTCAGCCACTCCTGGTGCTCCAGCCCCTTCCCCAGCTCCATTCCCTTCCCTGGACACCCGGAGCCCGGTGGGAAGGTTTTCTTCTACTGCTTGGGGCAATCTGGGCAGGGAGGAGGAGAAGAGACAGAAAGGAAAGGTCCTGGAATTCATTCCCAGGGTTGACATCTGGGCTGATGCACCTTGCAGCAGCTTCATGCCAGGAACACTGTGGGAAGCCAAATCTCTGCTTTGCTCTGTGCAAGAATCTCATCTTGTTTGCTTCTATTTCCACATTTTAGATTATTTGGATTATCTGGATATGGATTCCACTTTCTCCTTTGGATTACGCGTTGCTGCGCATTCAGAAGAAGGTCCCATCTCCACCCAAAATCTGACCTACTTAATGCAAACTGGATCCTCCTTTCTTTGTGCTTTCCAGCCCAAATTCAGCTCAGACTAAAGACCAGATCCCAGCCTATACTTTTCCATTTAATTTTAGCTTCCCCTAAAGACTCCTGACAGGCTCACAAAGGCAGCTGGGACACGAGGGAAGAGCTCATTACACATTGCTCCTGTCTTTGAACACCTCCGAACACCTGCAGAAGGGCTGAACTGGCCCCGAGCACAGAGCAACGAGGCAGGAGAGCAAATGAAACCATTTGTTAAAACAAAATAAATGGAGCAGTGAAAAATAATGGTCCCATCTGCACCTACCACTGGTTCAGGGTCAGTTCTGCCGGAGCCAAAAATTCAAAGGAGAAGGATGGAATAGAAACCTGACCACCTCCCTCACCATACCCATTCAGAAAATAATAATTGTAATAATGTCAATATTTAGTGCTCTTGGAATGTTTTGTACCTTCAAAACATTGCAGAACCAGGGCAGGATCAGTGAGAGAGGAACTTCTTTTTCCAAGGCTTGTTTTCTCCTTGGTAGCCACATTTTTATCTTATCATCATATTAACAGGCTGAGAGAAATTTCTTCCTGATGTAACACCATTAGGATCAGCAGAATTATGTCTAGGATCAGTTTGACCCAATTTATTACTTTTTTAGCAGATGCTAAGAGTGCTATAATGGTGTTCCATTTGACTTGGAACAAAGAATTTTCACAGCATTCAGCACAGGGAATGACACGATTAAACCCTGGGTCCTTTTCAAAAAAATCTAAACCATTATAACACAAAAAAAAAAAAAAAAAGAAAGAAAGAAGGGAAAAAAAAAGGGGGAAAAAAGAAGTAAACAATATGTAATTATGACAGTTGAAGATAATTCAAACGTTCAGTTTAGCCCATGGTTCCTATCACGTCTCAGGATAAATAAAGCAAATTGTGGCCAGGATAAATCAAGATCTCCCTAATCCCAAGTCATGGAGCACCTTTTTGCTTTCTACAGCTCCCTGACAGGAGGGTGCAGGGAGGTGGTCTCAGACTCTTCTCCCAGGTCACAAATCACTGCATGAGACAAAACAGCCTCGAGCTGCCTCAGGAGAGGTTTAGGTTGGATATCAGGAACAATTTCTTCATGGAAAGGGTTGTCACACACTGGTTCAGGCTGCCCAGGGCAGGGGCGGAGTGACCATCCCTGGAAGTGTCCAAACAACGTGTGGATGTGGCACTCGGGGACATGGTTTGGTGGTGACCATGGTGGTGCTGATTGATGGTTGGACTCAGCGACCTCAGAGTTTTTTCCAAACTTTCCAGCTTTCCCAACTTTACTGATTCTATGAATGGAGGCCATAAAGTACCGGCAACAGGGATGCAGCTCTATTTTTCCTGGCTGACAAGATTCCTGAGGAGAAGGGCCATCCCCACCCACGTCATGCTCAAGTTAAACCTCAGTTCCCAGTAACAGCCTGGGAACCCAAGGACAGCAGAATTAAAGCTGCTTTCCATTCTCTTCCTCTCTACTCTGACCCAGGCAGTGACATCTCTGTACACACTGAGATCATGGCTTTTTACATTCATTAAAATTCTCCTAAGCTTTGATTTCTGCAACTGTCTGCACAATCTGTTGTCTTTTCTCTTAGTCTTACATAACAGTTTGGGAGTAAAGGGCCTTCTTTTTTTTTCCTCTGCTTTCCTCACCAAGGTCCCAGTCCACAGCCAGTCCAGCATTCAGAACATTAAAGCCACTTTTTTAGGATCTTTGTTCTGCTGCTGCACTCTTTTAGCAGAAAGCAAAGCTTTCCTAGACTTTATGGAAATGTGACATTAGGAGACAATCACTTGAAGGCATTTCGGCTACAATTAACATTCTTCACTCCTCAGAAAGAAAATAAAAACAGCTTCTAATTCAGTCGCTTGACTGAGGAAACACTGGATTAAACCAAGAGGGGAAGGAGCAGACAAAAAATTCCAGTTGGCCAAATGTTGAGATTGGGGGTTGTTTTCCCAGGAACATTTGATGTGTGCAGATGCACTGTGGGAACACAGACACTGCACTGCCACGGTGCTTTTCTGGGCTCAGTAAGAGGCACAGAAATGTCTCCAGGCAGAGAAACCTCATGAATCCTTCTTGATTCTTCCCAGCCAGAGCATTCCCAGGGTCCATGGGTATAAAAGGGATGGTTGGGAATGTCAGCAGAGACAACACACCTCAGAAGGATTGAAAACAAGAGCAGGGCAGGGCAAAGACTCCACTGAGCTTCTCAGAGCAAAATACTTCCTGCTAAGTACAAGTCTAGGAGTAGTCCTGGCTATGTAGAATCACAGAATTAGAATGGTTTGGGTTGGAAGGCACCTTTAAAGTCCCACTCCCCTACCATGGGTAGGGACACTTTTCACCATCCCAGGGTGCTCCAAGCCCCATCCAACCTGGCCTTGGATACTGCCAGGGATGGGGCAGCCACAGCTTGTCTGGGAATTCCATCTCAGCCCCTCTCACAGGGAAGAATTTCTTCCCAATATCTCCTTTAAAGCTACTCTCTGTCAGTGTAAATCCACTCCACCTTGTCCTGTCCCTCCGGGCTCGTGTAAAAATTCCCTCTCCATCTTTCTTGTGGGCTGCCTTCAGGTACTTCTGTGTATTCCTTTTGTTTTTAACAAAGAAGCTGCTTTAGAAGCCAAACAGGGCAATCCTTTTGCTGACGTTTGGGAGCTCCAAGTGGGCTCTATCCAAGGCAGGCAGCTTCTCCTCCCTTGGAAGGACAGGTTTAAGGTCAGACACCTCAGACTGGTCACTTCATCCACATCTCCAGACTGAAGTGACCTCATCCAAATGGAAATCAGGTTTGCTCGGAGTACTGCAGGAACCAGATCACCTTAAGGTCCCTCCCTAATTTCAGGAACACAGTTCAGCAGACTCAGTAGGTGGCTTTGTAGCTTATTTTTTTCTTTACAAGGGTCTCCAGAGCAAAACCAAAAGGTACAAAAAGTACAAAAATACAAGAAGCAGAAAAAGTGCAAAAACTAAAAAAGGTAAGAAAATCCTGCTGGCCACCATCACAACAGTGAGCTTTTTGATAACGCCATTTTCACAAATGCACCAAGCTTTTCTAGTGTTGGTGGCCACAGTTTGCATCACAATTTTAATCCTGAGTAGATGAATAACAGCAAGTATTTGAACTACTGGGTAAGAAAAAACACCTCCTGACAGTAGCATTGTGCATAACTGATATTTTCAGACCTTTTATAGCAGATCTGTCATTTTTTTTCCCCATTACCTTGTTTTTTCACCATTTCCCAGCTCACCTGTTACTCTGAGCCCTACTGATGGTACAAAGGTACAGCACATCACTATGGAATACTCATAAATAAGGGAAGAATATCAGTAAAGCAAAATTTTTCCTTACTCCTCAGAATAAACACTTAATTCCCAGACATGTTGATTTGTAGCTGCCATGAATTAACCTTTAGCAAAATATCCTTTAACAAGTTCTCTTTGAAACTTCCTGCACAGGTTCAGCACCGGAGTTCACGAACCCCCAATTTCCCCTCCTATTTGTGAATGCCAGGAATAAAATCATATTAAAGAGGTGGATAAACAAATTAATACGGAAAAGGTCATCAGTGATGATTAAAGACTAAATCATTAATACCTGGAAGCTGGGAGGTAAATTAAGACTGAACTTGGTCTGGTTGGGGTGGGAAGGGACCTTAGAGTTGATCCAGTTCCAAGCCCTGCCATGGGCTGGATGCCACTCCCTAGACCAGGCTGTTCCAAGCCCCATCCAGCCCAAGTCATGCTGAATTTTGCTGGAGTAGATTCTTAGATCAGCTGCATCCTTGGTGTGAACCAGCACAGCAGATACATTCCAAACAGTCCAACATCCTCCCTTTCTCTTATTTGTTTTCTGATATTGTATATCACAGAAATTTCCAGAAAGGCAGCTTAAATAAAAAGGGGATTTGGTTCCCAAGTGAAGGGCAGAATAAACCTTTGAGTGACCCAGTTATCCCAGCAATGGCCAAGGTATCCCATTAAACATCCTGAGGTCAGGGAAAGAGTGATCCACCCTCCTTCCCGACCCTGTTGTAGGAGCAGCCAGGTCCCAGACAGGAAGACATAATTTTTGGAAAGGATTTTGACGTAAATGAGCAAAAACCAGCAGGAGCCTCAGTGGTACCTCAGTTCCCTTTTGTCAGAAGTATCTTGGCTGGTGGGTTATCCCTGGGGCTCTGCAGGCCAAGATCTCTGCCATGTGTTAATCAGACATAGCTGAGCCCTACAGATGAGGTAAGAGGGGTTTTGCACATTATTATCGTGGGGAAGCATCCCACAGATGGAAAAGGTGGAATTTCTATTGCTCTGGGTATTCAAATAGGAATTGGATGAGTCTTTTGCATTTCTTACACTTTCCATTACTCCAGCCTGAGAGATACAAAGGGATGGTGTCAACCCCGCAACAGGTTCTGGTGTTTCACCCAGAAGTTTGCAGGTGCCATCCTACACCTTCTGTAATCCCAGCTTCACAATCTGCCTTTTCTAAGGCACCAAAGCTTCTGAAAGGCTTTTGTCTATTTTGTCTCTCCGAAAAGAACTCACCTACAATGGATGTATTCTAGTCTTAGCTCACAACAAATCCATGAGGAAATCCAAGAACTCCCCTGAGCTCTGGCTTTCCCCAAAATCCTTCTCCAAATATCCTTTAGACTGTTGTTGCTGCAGTGCGCTACAGCCACGAGGATCCAAAGATTTTGCCTTTCCTTTCCCTGGATCGAGTTTTTGTCTTCCTCATGGACCAATTCTCCCCGCCTGGAGAAGAGTGTGAGAGAGTGTGAGTGTCTGCAACTTCACTATCATAATTTACTTATTAAAAACTGAACTACAACAGTCTCGGGCACAGCTGAGCAAATAGAAGCGAGTTAAACTCCTGTGGTTTGATCATTTCATTATTCATCCAACACCTAGAAACTGTGCAGGTCACTCGCAGAATTATTCAAAATCTTAATCACCTTGGTGAGACAGGACTCAATTTCCAAACTTTTCTATGCCAGCACAGGAAGATGTTCCATAAAACAAGCAAGTCAGAGGGGGTGATGTTTGCACAGAGTAATTGCAGTGCTCTCCCAATTTCAGGAAAAATACATTATCAGACATATCCACACTGACACCAGAGCACTTCAGTCCTGTGCCTGAAAGGAAGGAAGATTTCACCTGCGAAAATGAGCAGCAGGAGCAGCAAAAGAACAGGAGCACAACCACAATAAACAAGAAATGCAGGGAAAATACAAACATGTTCTATCATCTGCTTTAATTCCAGAGCCATGGTCTCCCAAGAGCTGTAGCTTCTCCCTGGTTTCACAGACAGTGGTTTGGGTTGGAAGAGACCTTAAAACTCATCCCTTTCTGCCTCCTCTGCCATGGGGACTATCCCAGGTTGCTCCAAGCCCCGTCCGACCTGGCCTTGGACACCTCCAGGGACCCAGGGGCACCCACAGCTCCTCTGGACAATGCCAGGGCCTCCCCACCCTCACAGGGAAGGATTTATTCCCAATATCTACCACCTGCAGTAACCACTAATTCTGGGAGCACAGTTTGAGCACAGACTCAGTAACTGCCTTTGTGGCTTATTTTTTCTTTACAAGGTCTCCACAGATAAAAAACCAAAAAGAACAAAAAGTAGGAACCCCCCACTGGCCACAACAACAGCACTGAGCGTTGTTATAACACCATTTTCACAAACACAACATGTTCTGATGCTTAAAAAGAAGCAGCTCCGTGCTGCAACTTCTGTTTTCAGGCCCACTGACATGGGGAACATCACAGCCCAATCCTGCACCGAGTCTGCTGTGAAAATGAAGCTCCTTTGGGAGCTTCCTGTAGGCTCCAGGTCAGAGGATTTTGTCTTTGACTTGCTCTGTAATGGCTCTTTCAACCTCTGGGGCTCCCACATTTTCATCTTATATATATCTTTAATAAAAGCAGGAGACGGGAAAGATGGAAACAACACATCTCAGTGGAATACAATTCAAATAAAGTTGTTAATAATAAATAATATATTTGGTATTTATACTGCTGCTACAACCCAAGCCTGTGATTGTGGGCAATGCTGAGATAAATAGATGAAAGGAGCAGAGGACAGCAGTGAGGCTATTAGGATTTTAAATTTGCCACGAGGCACAATCAGGTATCTAAATAATAAATATCACCTTGGTTTCTTCCAGCCTGAACCAGACAGGACATTAACCCTGAGAAGTCAAATTCTGAGATGGAAAAGTGAACTCAACCTTGATTACAGATGGAGCAGAGCTCCCTCAGCAGAGCTGCTGCCATCCCTTGTGGACAAGGAGCTTTCTGTTTTTCAGGCAATGGCAAATTTATTTATCATTTATTTATGATTTAAAAAAAATATTTATTCTGCCTTTCATTTTTAAATGATGACTCTACAGACCCCATTTCTGCATCCTGGATTTTAAGGTGCAAAAAAGTTTTCTTGGTCAACTTCTCTGTTGAAAAAGAACCTGTCAGTGGTGTCAGCACTGAAAATTGGGAGGTAGAGCTGCAGTGGAGCAGGTAAGTGAAATTCAGTGCATCTGTTGGCTTCTTGTTGCCAAGGTTTTATCGCTGCAGCAGCATCTGCCACCACCTTTCCAAACAAATTTTTGAAGTGAAATTGGTACATTCATTTTATTTCATGACTTAGCAATTGCATGGAGGACAAATTATAGTTTCCAGGGTCATATCAAGGTTTTGTCTGCACATCCAGGAGGATCCTAGGACAATAATCTCATGATTGCAGAGAGACAGCTTATCCCAACTGTTCTAGTTAACAAAAATTACAGATTTTCTACAAAATCCTGTTCTTCAATTGCTACAAAGAACACACAAAACACTAATTCCCATAGTTCATGACATCAACTTTTGACTGATGCAGAATTTTGCACTTTGGCTGACCTTTCCTTCCTTCCTCACAGGTGAACTGGGGCAAAAAAAAAGGGGAGAGGTGGAGCAATTGGCCAATCCTATCAAGGCACAGATCAAGGGCACGCTGAACACTGAGATTCTTCACAGTCATTAAAATTCCTATATCCTGTTCTTATAAGGAGAAAGAAAAAAAGACCAGACAAAGGCACAACAGGAATCTATTCTCTTGACAGTGATTTAATAACAAAAGAAAATGTTCTGAGCCACTCTCATTACTGCTTGGACACTTTAATCTTGTGGACTTAGTTCCTGTTCATGGAAACCTTCAGATCCCTTTACAAGCTACAGAAAGGGAAGGGAATATCTGTAGTTTAATTATACATTTAAACACTTTGGGGAACCACAGGCACTTTGGAAGAGTGTTGTGGTGTCCAGCTGAAGGGTTCTGCAAGGAATACCGGGCCATGTCTGCACATCAGGAGAGTCACCAAATTCATCCCAGGGATGGATCCCTCTGCTCTGGAGCCAGGCTGGGACAGCTGGGGCTGTTCACCTGGAGAAGGGAAAGATCCAGGGAGACCTCAGAGCCTCTTCCAGGGCCTAAAGGGGCTCCAGAAGAGCTGGAGAGGGACTTGGGACAAGGGATGGAGGGACAGGACACAGGGGGAATTGCTTCCCACTGGGAAAGGGGAGATTTAGGTGGGATACTGGGAAGGAATTCCTGGCTGTGAGGGTGGGGAGGCCCTGGCACAGGGTGCCCAGAGAAGCTGTGGCTGCCCCTGGATCCCTGGGAGTGTCCAAGGCCAGGCTGGACGGGGCTTGAAGCAGCCTGGGATAGTGGAAGGTGTCCCTGCTCATGGCAGGGGGTGGGACTGGAGAAGCTTTAAGGTCCCTTCCAACCCAAAATCATTCCTAGATTCCAGGATTCCATGACCATGCTGACAGTTTGTCACAGGACATTATTCTGTATTTTTAGGGACGGACAAATCCAAGAAGCCGAGAACTTTTCTATATTACATTTTTTTCTCTACTGCCATTAAGAGCTCCTGAAAAATGTCAATCAGATTTTCCATTGTTGCCTTTAATGATCAACATTTCATGCACAAATATGTAAAATGAACCCCACATCACCCAGCCAAAGCCTCCCCACACCTTTCCACCCTTAAATAACAACATCCCAACCACCACCCTGCTCTGGGTTTATGGAATTAACTTGGGAAATCACCAGCTGACCACAGGAACAGGAGGTAACAGAGCAAGAAATTAATTTTCCCTTTCTCCACTCTCTTCCATCAGCTATTTAGAAGCTTCCAGGATGACCTTTGGAATCCAAGACAATTTAAGGAGAACTGGAAATCCTATATGGAAGATTCAGTCAAAAGACTAATTCTTATGCAAGAAGCACTACTATTCCTCAGAAAAACATGGATTTGCTGCTTAGGAGATGTGCAACAACTTCACGGCCAAATATTTTACATAACTCAGAGCAGAAACAAAGTCTATGTGGCACATTTTTATACTAAATTGTTAATTATTAAGAATTGTGATTTGTGCACAAGAGAAAATGCTTCAGAAAGATGAGAATTGACAAGATTATAAATTGGTTTAACTCACTAAACCTCAGCCTTCTAACTAATATCATCTAACAAACAGACATGTTTTATTTTTCCTTACATTCCAGTCACAGAAGATAAACAAAGAACACAACTCCAAGCAAACCCAAATGACCTGCTCAGATGTGAACAGCCTGAACCACAAGCCTATAAACGACCCTGTTTTTAAGAAAATCATCGTTAGCTGCGTATTTTATATGGTAATTGTACATCCCCAGTTTATGAATAACAACAGCAGAGTTCTTCCCTTCTGATTTCAGTGCCACTTGAGCTATGCAGATTTCTAAAAGCTTATGAATATACAGAGCAACAGAATTGTTCTGAACATCTGTAAGCAAAATATGAAAAGATGTTTGGTACTGAATGAACATCCTGCGTTGTCTAATGCTGGCCAAAAATGGTGTATTTATGTATTAGGGGAACGCACTGAAAATAGCTCCAAATCCTGCACAGCCTCCAGAAGGCCTTTTCAGATCGTCCTCTGTATGACTGCCACCAGAAAATGCAAAAAGAATTTTCCATTCCATTCCATTCCATTCCATTCCATTCCATTCCATTCCATTCCATTTTATTTTGCCTTGCCTTGCCTTGCCTTACCTTGCCCTCCCATTTCCATTTTTATTTCTATTTCCATTCCATTCCATTTGACTCTATTCCATTCCATTCTGTTCTGTTCCACCTTAAACCATCCCTTTTTCCCACTTTTCACAATTTCCAGCAAGTTTCTGCCTTTTTGGCTTCCTTACAGCACCTCTGCATGGTGCCTCAAGCATCCATTACTTGTTCGCGTCGCTTTTCACACCCTCTCCACGAAGCCCACGTGAGAGCTTGTCAATAAAAACAAGCCCCAGTGTCAGAATTTGGCACAAAAAGTGTTAACAAGAAAATAAACCAAAGGAAAACTTCCAAGTGAGTCCAAGAAAGCCAGGATTTACTCCACCAGCAGCATTAGTTGGCTGCCAGGGGTTCTGTGGTTTCAGATCACAGAAAGAAACTGTGTTGGGGTTTTGTACTGTGGAATCAAAAATAAATGCAAGGGTTAGGCCTGGAAATGACAGCATGTTGTGCACTAAACTGTGAGAAAAATTAACAGATTATTAATCAGAACAGAATACTTGTTCATACATTGATTCATTAATTATTAGGACACAGCAATGGGATGGGCATCCATAGACTTCAGTACAGTTTAGGATGTAAAGCCAACCCCAAATCTCCTCAGTCACTGCAGTCACTCATTTAACTCTTCGTTGTCGTTCATAACTCAGGATTCCATTCCCAATCCTTAAAAACCAAAGGGGAAAGACTCACCTGAGCACACCTCTTTGTAGGTAGGATTTGGGGTATGTCCTCCTGCATAACCCACTTGGGTGGAGTAGACTCCCTTCTGCCTCCAGAACTTCCTCTCGGCTCCCCAGAAACAGCCCATACCTGAAGAGGGCACAAAATACACATTGTGAGGTCAAAATCTGCCAATACTCAATCACTCATTTGCATATTAATTGCTGCAGGGCATAGTGGAAGGAACATCTATAGGCAGCACCTGCTGGTCAAGTGTTTTCCAAGTTTATTTATAGCGTAACTATAAGGAGAAATCCATTCTGCATCAGAGCACGACTCAAACACAGCTTGATTTATGCTTCTGAATATCAATTTAGCACAGAGGACAAACCTTGGAAGGGTTGAAAGACCCAAACAAGGAGAATTCTCATGCACACACCAAAAAAAAAGTTCCTTACAAGGCAATTGTGCTGTTTGTGCAGCACCATTTTTACCTGAGCTGATTAGGAAGCTGTCAAAACACAATAATTTGTATTAATGGCAAACAGTTATTTAATTTTCTGCTTTCAGGCAGAGGTGGCAGCAATAATGGATTATATTATATGTTATATAAAGGGAAAAATGCTTCAGTTTAACAATTTATGCACAGAGATATTTGATGTTCAGACAAGATTTTTGTAGCCATTCACCCCCATTGCCAATTATCAAAGGACATCAGACTGTTTAAGGGTGTAAATTAAAAACTGTCCTGATTAAAGGAATTGAGGAGCAAACACCACCAACACTGACAATTGTCTGACAGCTTAGTTAAATAAATGTTTAAGGGACTATTTATTAGGTTATTTGTTTAGAGTGTCATGGAGACTCCAGTATTGTCAAACTGGAGCAACGAATTTTCCTTTTCAATGATAACTTCCTGTTATCATTCCCTTTCTAAAACAGTTGAACTAAAGGCAGTAAAAATAAACCAAAAATTAAATACACTCAGAAATCAGTGATCCATGAGGAGTTTTCTCCTCGTAACACAGCAGATATGACAGGTTAAAAAGTTACAGAAATGATCCTTCAAAGTACAACCAGAAGAACAGAGCAGCCCCTCCTCCAGCCCTGATGGTTCACAATGTTCCTTCTCTGAACCTTCAGAAATTAACTTCAAATTTAAGTTTTACTGCACCAAAAAGTACAGAACTGGGATTTCTACTTCTAAGAAGTAGAAATTCTTCTACTTCTTAAGCAAGCTGCAGGAGTTAAGAACCAAGGGCTGCACCTGGAGATCCTGGAAAGAGGCAGGAACCTCCAGAGGACAATTCCTGCAGAAGATAAAATTTAATGATGAAATTGCAGTTACTGTCCCTTGATTACAGAGATAGCCAGAGCTGTTAGGCTTGGGTTCCTCACCTGAAGCAGGCTGGTGGCTCCAAGCCCTGTCCAGCCTGGCCTGGGACACTTCAGGGATCCAGGAGCAGCCACAGCTTCTTTGGGAAACCTCGGCCAGGGCCTCCCCACCCTCACAGCCAACAATTCCTTCCCAATATCCCATCTCTCCCTGCCCTCTGGCAGTGGGAAGCCATTCCCTGTGTCCTGTCCCTCCAGCCCTTGTCCCAAGTCCCTCTCCAGCTCTCCTGGAGCCCCTTTAGGCCCTGGAAGAGGCTCTGAGGTCTCCTGGATCCTTCTCTTCTCCAGGTGAACACCCCCAGCTCCAGAGCAGAGGGCCCATTGGAACTCCCATGGAATTGGGCACCCCAAGGCTGAATGAAACTGCTCCCAAGGGTGATTTAACTTGTTTTGGGGATTCTTTCTTGGATCCCAAGTCTGGATCTGCATGAGACGCATGGAAAATAAACTTCTGCCCAATCCTAATATTTCAGTGCTCTGCATCCTTAATATTCCACAGGAAGTTTGAGCTCCAGCTGTTTAAAATCCCAACTGCGCCCGTGGCTCTCACAAGAAGGACTCTGGAGCCAATTTATCAAACTACCACTGGCTGGACAAACACACTGAGGAGTGGCTAAAAAGCAACTTCATCCATGCCAAGGAATAGGACAGACCCACATTTTTTTCGCATCGCATCCCTTGACCTGCACCTGACTGCTAATAAGCAACCCAAGATTAAGGGGACAACCCAAACTCAAGTTCCAGTTCAGACACAGGCGCAACTTCTAATATAAAGTAGAAATGCTCATTCTTAGTGTTTTATTTCAAGGATTTTAAAGCTCAGTAACCATCAGGGCAGTGGTCACTGACCTGATCAATAACTATTATTTGGGATTCTCTCACTGATAATCCTCTCTGACCTCTCTTTCCAGGGCAGTGCTGGAGTCCCCATCCCTGGAGGGATTTAAAAGCCGTGAGGATGTGGCACTTGGGGACGTGGGTAAGTGGTGGCCATGGCAGTGCAGGGGGATGGTTGGACTTGATCTTGGAGGGCTTTTCCAACCTAAACTATTCCATGACTCTGTGGATTTGACCAGTGACCTGTGTCCCCATGATGGACTCTTCCATTTTTCCCTCTTCCAGCTGCTGCCTGAGTTCACTGTGCCGCCCTTTCCCGGAGAGAGAGGGATTTTATTCTCCTGGAGAACCGCTCTCATCATTTCTCAAGTGCGCTGCCACCTCACACAAACAATAAATCCTCCCATCCCCGAGAACAGATAAAATTGAAATCTTTGTCATAATAAAACAACCTGCTGGTAAAGAGACATCATTTACAACAATCCAGCACTAAATTGCTTTCCCCGGCATTAATCCATTCAGCTGATGTTTGTTATTCTGCTAAAGTGGTGCCACGTTCGACAGAGAAATTGTCATAAGGAGAGAAATATTAACAATAAAATCCCACCTAATATTCCGGAATTAGACACGTGAGCTCGTGGAGTGCCTGTTTTCCAGGGCATTGGCTGCCTCAAGCAATGGTTAACATGGACAATTATTACCAAAACAGGGAAATAATTTCAGTTCAAGATTTCACATGGTCTTGTGGTGCAAAAAGAAAAGTTTACTTCCCTTAATTATTATTACTTTAGTAAGGAAACTGAAGAAATAAATAATTTAAATAATAAATTTAAATACTTAAATAAAAACTCAGAAGGGGAAACAAAATAGTAAAAAAAAAGGAGGAAAAGAACCATAAAAGCGAAACAACCCACCCATATTATAATTTAAAACTGGAAAACATGAATGTGATTTTAAACTATTCATGAAGTGATTTGCATAATCCCCAGTACTGGGGAAGTGAGTGCAGCGTTGGAGTTACAGAGGGAGCTTCCGGGGGCATTCCTAAGAGGACGAAAAAAAAAGGAAACACAGGGAAACACACTCACACTCCCAGAAAAAAAAGGCTTATTTGAACATAATGGGTATTGCAGAGGAGTGTTTAAGCCCTGAAGATATTTGTCACTTTTTAATTGCTAATTTGCAAAACAAAAACTATTCTTTTAGTGATGGGTTTTGACTGGCTCTTAATTGGAATTTCAAAAGGTATTTTAAGATTTTTTTTTTCCTGGTTTTGAACTTCAAACCCAAACAGATTCAAACAGGAATCTTGAAACATTCAAGCATCCCAATGAAAAATATTAATCAAACAATTGGGGAATAAATTATAAAATCTATATGCCTTTCCAGCATCCACATCCATTTTCTCCAGCTATTCTCTGTATGGATCCATACTCCTATAGATCCTCTGAACAAGGCTTTTTGCCACCAAGGACCCTGTGTTTCCATAGGCAACCCAGTAATTTGCATTTTCCTAATAAATAGCATAAGCTGAAATATTCCTCTAAAATAATGAAAGCAAAGTGCTACTTTGATAAGAGAGATAAGAACTCTGCTTTTAGAGATAAAGAATTTTGAAATATGCCAAGACAAACAGAGCAGAATGGAACCCCGGGTGTTCACAGGGATGAGCAGCTTTATGGATTAACCACACTGACCAGGTCTCCAGTGGCTGCACAGGAACTCCAACATCCAGGGATTCCTTTAATTGCCTAAATGGAGACCTTCAGGATCATTTGAGATGCCTGAGGATATCCAGGACATCTGGGTGCACAAGGCTGACATAAACGACAGAGAATTTGGGAGACACATGTGAAAGGGCAGGGAAAGTGCTCCTGGACATGGCAAATGGAACTCAGGGAATCATGGAATGGTTTGGGTGGGAAGGGACCTGGAAAATCATCCCAGTCCCACCCACCCGCCATGGGCGGGGACACATTCCAGCCCAGGCTGCTCCAAGCACCGTCCAACCTGGCCTTGGACACTTCCAGGGATCCAGGGGCAGCCACAACTTCTCTGGGAAACCTCCACCAAGGCCTCCTCACCCTCACAGCCAACAATTCCTCCCCAATATCCCATCTAAATCTCCACTTTTTCCAAAGGAAGCCATTCCCTGTGTCCTGTCCCTCCAGCCCTTGTCCCAAGTCTCTCTCCAGCTCTCCTGGAGCCCCTTTAGGCCCTGGAAGGGGCTCTGAGGTCTCCCTGGAGCCTTCTCCTCTCCAGGTGAGCACCCCCAGCTCTCCCAGCCTGGCCCCAGAGCAGAGGGGCTCCAGCCCTTGGAGCATCTCCATGGCCTCCTCTGGACTCTCTCCAACAGCTCCATGTCCTCCCGATGTTGGGGACCCCAGAGCTCCAGGTGGGTCTCATCAGAGAATACCATTTGCATATTTTAAGGCAGGAGAAACCAGTCCCTACCCCAGACACAGAGTACAAAACCCTGAGAGTCTCTGAATCTGAAGTTGAATCCAGTCTCCCAAAATACAGCGATTTGTGTCTGCAAGTTGCTTTCTCTTCCACACCCATAAAAAAATGACCAACCTGACAAGCTCAGTAGGACTCAGTGCTGCAGATATGAATCCCAGGCAAAACTGCTAATTCCAAAGGTATCAATCATAATCATGTTCACGGCTTGTAATATTGTTAATTCCTTCTTGTTGTGTACTGAGTACAGAAGCCATCACAGAGCACCAAAAAACAGATTGGAAAACTTATTTGAAAATTATTTAACATTCCAAACGTTTTCCCCCAATCCCACAAGGAACTCCACAATCTCCAAAGGAAACCTTTCCTCACCTTTGTTCTGATCCCCTTTCCAGTGCCTGTTCCTATCATATCTTTGAATGATCCTCGGTCTCCACAAAGATTCCCTGATGTAAATTCCTATTTATGATTCCATTATGCAAATGAGCACAAGCAGTAAATTTGCATCAGAAGGGTATTCCTGATCCAAACTCCAGCCTCACAAGCTGCACCCATTCTGTGCTAATTAACATCCATTAACTCCGGAGCTCTGTGGAAGCTTTGGGGACTCTCAGCCTCCCATTTATTCCATTTATTTAAAGAAACTCGCAGCGGGTGCATTGTGTTCTGCACTGGCCAATTTTCATTTTTTATAATGTACACATACACAAGATTTTCACAAATCTTCACAAATGCCTTTTGTCCTTTATCTTTGTGGAATATCCTTCTCTAATGGCATCAGGTGCAGACACACCTGACTCCCCACCGACCTTTCCCTCCTGCCAGCTTTATTTCCAAGCCTTCCCCCTCCCTGCCTTCCCAGCAGTCCAACAGGACATCCAGACGACTCCTTTTTTTTTTGTCAGATTTTGAAGAATGAATGCATTATTTCCTTGGCATGCCAAGCCTCTCCTGGCCCGCCGCCTGCCATCCCTACACCCACACTCCAAGGCACTTTTCCATGCAGCAGATTAAGGAGCTGTTCCCATGCCAGCAATGCTTCGCTGCGGAAGATGAACTGCAAAGGACACGGATCCTGCTCCTCCTTCTGTTATCAGGATTTCGGGATATATTCCACCAGCTGGGGGGAGGGGGGACAGGGTGGAGTGGGGGAAATGTCAGCTTTAAATATAATAAAACGTGCTGGGAGAACAAAGAGCAGAGTGCTGGAAAACTCTTTGCAGCGCCCCAAGGAGACGAAGGAGTGGGACAGGATCTTTCCAGACACAGGAGCCTCTCGTGCCAGGCTCTGCTCTGAATCCCTGGGAGCAGCGGCTGTGCCAGCTGCTCCGATGCCACAGGATCCAGCCACAGGCTGCTCCTATACATTGAGGCAGCAAAGGACAGCCAAGAGCACATCCCACCGGCTACCTCAGAGCTTCTTGCCCGAGCCAGCATCTCCGGAAGCTGGAGGCACAGCTGCCAGGATCCTGCTTCCCTTGGCCAGCACAGGACTTGGCCCAGATTTTGAATGCGATTGATTTCGTTCCCTCTATAAAATCTGGAGAAGGAAATGCTCAGCTGCTTTGAACTGAAAAGATTTTTTTTTTGTTCCCTCCCCCCACAGTTGGAAGGAATAAACTGAACCTCGGCGAGTTCCATCCCTATAGAATAATGCTCATTCCATACATTTCAGCCAAATGCCGAGTGTGATTGGCATTTTCCTCCTTAAAAAACTGTGGAGAGCAGTTGGTACAGCTGATTGATTGAAGTCAGTCCAAGTACTGATATTTCTGAGCACAGAGCCAAAGGGATATTGATGCTCTGTGCTCTGAAATCATGGAGACCATTAATTCTTAGAACTTCCCAGGCTGAAGAGGGGACCTTGGCTTCACCATGGAAGGTCAGGATGAGACCTTGGCGGGCACCATGGTGTTCCCTCCCCAAAAAAGATGGGCAAGTAAGTGGCAAGGAAGCTGTGATGGGAACCTGCAGATCTCTGTGTAGGACCTGTTGGGGAGAGTCCAGAGGAATCCAGGGAGATGCTCCAAGGGCTGGAGCCCCTCTGATCTGGAGCCAGGCTGGGAGAGCTGGGGGTGTTCACCTGGAGAGGAGAAGGATCCAGGGAGACCTCAGAGCCCCTTCCAGGGCCTAAAGGGGCTCCAGGAGAGCTGGAGAGGGACTTGGGACAGGGGATGGAGGGACAGGACACAGGGAGTGGCTTCCCACTGCCAGAGGGCAGGGATAGGTGGGATATTGGGAAGGAATTGTTCCCTTTGAGGGTGGGGAGGCCCTGGCACAGGGTGCCCAGAGAGGCTGTGGCTGCTCCTGGATCCCTGAAGTGTCCAAGGCCAGGTTGGATGGGGCTTGGAGCAACCTGGGCTAGTGGAAGGTGTCCCTGCCCACGGTACACAGTGGGACTGGATGAGCTTTGAGGTCCCTTCCCACCCAAACCACTCCGTGAGTCCATGCTCTCTCTGTTTGGATAATCAGATAAAAATGTCCTGGGTACTCAGGAGA
The DNA here is from genome assembly GCA_013389985.1 of Dryoscopus gambensis. NCBI lineage: Eukaryota > Metazoa > Chordata > Aves > Passeriformes > Malaconotidae > Dryoscopus > Dryoscopus gambensis. Next base: position 158,217 of record WEIT01009661.1, on the reverse strand, counting down.
ACACCCAGCATATCCAGTCTACGCACAGTGGATGTTCACCTGGCTACAATAATTTTTCCTGACTTTATGTAACTCTATAGCACCAGATTCCCAAAAGATTAACTTTTGTTCTCTACAGGCAAATACTCCAGTCAGTCGCCTTGGCTCCACTGTGACTGTGGACACAAATCCAGCAGCAAACTGGATCTCAAATCCCTTGGGAAGTGAGCGGATACAGCTTTGCTGAACACTTTGATACTGTTTGTGCACTTACACAACTCTTAATAAGTGCTTGAAAATCAAAAATGATCAAAGCCATATCCTCAAGATAAAAATACAGCATGAAACTACCCCAGAGCCTTTGTTCTGAATTTTTCAAGTTCTTGTCGAGGATCTGGAAAGAATTCCAGAGTCAGATTGAAATGCACTCTCATCTTTTGCACAGCACTGCGATACGTACGGAGCTTTGGCAGCCATCTGGATCCATATAGGATTAATGTTATCAATCAGGATTTAAAACAAAATTGTACCATTGATACCCTCAGGGGTTTAACATCCAGCAGCCCCAGAATATCTGAGCAGTCACAGAATATTTGAGATCACTGGGAAACAATCAGCTAAGAAATCGTTGGGAGGAATAGGGGGGAAAAGCGGTGAAACAGAGAACGAGTTGAGCTGAAAGGAATAAAACTGCTGATGACAGATGGCATTAAGAGGATGATCTTCCTCGACGAGCGTTGGCTCTAATGCTCCAACAGGGTTGATAAATATGTTGAACAGCTTGCCTGGGGCAAGTCAAACAAAGCCCTGGGCAAGAAATTTAAAATGCAGTTTGCCTAACAGAGCAACTAAAGAGGAATTTCTTGGCTCACCGTTTTGCCAAGACGTGTTCTGTTCACACTGCATGAATTCCCAGGGAAACTGTTGGGTTTGCTTCTTTTTTTTTTCCATAGGAGAAGCAGAAGCCTCATGTTCATTCAAATTAACAAATGCCCAGGAAATTGGTTCCTGCCTGTGGCTGCTGACGTTGGACGCGGGCGTGGGCACGTGTTTGTGTACGGATGGATGTTTGGATAAAAGCTGCACAACAGATTATTGCAAAAGGAAAAGCAGATTATCATCAGAGGGAAGGAATATTTTACTGTCAAGAGAAAAACTGCCATGTTTTCAGCATGGGAAATGTGTCAGAAGGATGACTTTGGAAAAAAACCCTCGAAGACAACAGCACTTAAACTGGGAAAAGCAATGGGGAGATACAGAAAACTACTGCAAAATGTGTTTATCAAACCCATCCTAAAGCATGTTACAAGTTATAAATAATACAAACTCAACAGGATTCAAACAAAGCTGAAGCCAATATCCAGAATGTTAATAAGGCACAAAGCACAGTTGCTCTGAACTTCCCAGGCGGAACACGAGAGGTTTCACATATTCCTGTTGCAATGCAATTTTGAGCTTAACCAGCAGAGAGCAGGGACAGACCCAAGTCAGTGAATCCCAACACTTCCCACCCAGGGGGGCCTTGTTCACTGCCTCCATATCCTTTCCCACCCAAAAAAGCAGGAATATTTAAACCAGTTTTGTCCTGAAGATCAACAGAGCTGCTGTCTGGTGACTCCACACAATAAAATTCCATCATCAAAATTCTCTGTTGGAAAACTTGCCTCTAATTCCCAGAAACTGGGAGATACAACCCAGCCAAAAAACCATTTCTGGTGACCTGAAAGGTTCTCATCACACATATGGAAAAGCAGGAGAGGACAAACTTTGTGACCTTGGAGAGCTCGCCCAGAATGTCCCCGTGCCCGTGACACGTCCCCACAGCTGGCAAAGCCAGGAGGACGATGGTGCACCTCAAGTTCCACCCATGAGCAGCACCTGGACCCTCCAGAAGTTCACTTTGGATCTGAATAATCAGGATCTCAATATCCATTTCTTAGGAAGAGAAGCAGAACTTGTGAGAGTGAAGAAAGCCAAGACCCTTGTCAGTTCTTCCCTCTTTTTGCATAGTCTTGGGATAAAGACTTTGTTTCTAATCACTGCAAATAATCAAGCCTCACATAAATTACAATGCATTAAATATTACTTTAAATACTCCACAATAAGGGTATGAGTGGTCCCAAAGCAAAATAAAGAATCCTTTCTGGAAAAATACCAAAGGCTCCCAGCTAACAGATCCTTGTTAAAAAATCTCCTTTTCATGCCTTGATTGTGACTTTCAAAGGTTGGACTCAATGACTGGGTCTTTTCCACCCTTAATGACTCTCTGATTCTGTGTCTACTGAGTAAGAGAAACACCACTTGATAAAACCTTGTATCTTCTAATTTTCTCCTTTCCATATTTTGCTTGGTTTGTACTCTTCAGTAAAACCTGGGATGAGTCAAGGGAATGGTGACATTCCCAAGACTGCCAGAGCTCCAGGAGAGTTTGGACAACGTTCTCAGGGATGCACAGGGTGGGATTGTTGGGGTGTGTGTGCAGGGCCAGGGGTTGGACTGGATGATCCTTGTGGGTCCGTTCCCACTCAGGATATTCTGTGATTCTCTGAAGATCAGGCATGAGAGAATAGGAATCAAAAGTGTCTAACAATAAATAGAGAATTCTTTAAAAAAACAGTTCAATGTCTTACTCCTGAAGATTTCCATCCTAAAAAATGTGTTTGGTCTTTGATCATGGAGACATCGCAGAATCCCAGAATGGTTTGGGTTGGAAGGGACCTTAAAGCTGATCTCATTCCACCCCCCTTCCACTAGGTCAAGCTCCAGTCTACTCCATAGATTAGATCAAGAACCTAGATTAGTTCATTCATGAAAATGAACTAAAATCTTGGCTTTGTATAAATAATCAATCCCATTATATTTAGACAGGTGGAGCGCTGGGAAAAACAACATGAGCAGGAGGCTTTGGGAATTCAAGGCTGAACTCAGACTGTAAAAGATTTTCTCTCTGAAGCTGATTTCCCTCATTAGTGGTGTCACTATTTTCAAACCCACGGCACATTAAGCCTCTGCCACATATTTTAATTCCACTGTGCTGGGTTCTGGGTACAAATGCAGAACAAAAGAGCAACAACCCCAAAAGTTGAGTTTTTCTATTTACAGGGTCATTCATATTCCTGCGTTCCATAAACATCAAAGAGAACTGTCACAAACTGTAAATTTCAGGAAGGGGAAAACCAATAAACACCTGTTCCCTTTCATGTTTGGGGATTTGGGAATGCAGCTGATTGAATGCTCATGGCTGGGATCAACAGGCAGCATTCCCCATGAACAACTGACTGGCATCCAAAGCAATACTGCACCACAAATGGATCTGACCTGCAGGAAAGAAGAGCTATTCACAAAGTAGGAACAACCAGTCCTTAAGTGCAAAATGTTGGGGTTAAAACTCCATCTGTTTCTTGTCGAATCCATTAAATAGTCATCTTGAGGAGTCCTGTAGGCACCTGATGACTCTTGGCCACAAATACGATGCCTGAATTGTCGCAAGGAAAGAGAAAAAAAAGTTAAAGTTTATGGTCAAAAATCTGATTCCTTGAACCATCTGTTTGCTCCTTCAAATTTCTCATTGGAAATAAATTATTGGAATAATGAAAATGTGATGAATAAAAGCATCAGAACTACTTAGGACAGCCCTGAATTGTCCAAAACTGGAATCAAAACTTATTCTAGAATGGTTTGGGTTGGAAAGGATCTTAAACATCATCCAGTTTCATCCCTGCCATGGGCAGGGACACCTTCCACTATCCCAGCCTGCTCCAAATCCTGTCCAACCTGTCCTGGAACACTTCCAGGGATTCAGGGGCAGCCACAGCTTCTCTGGGCAACCTGTGCCAGGGCCTCCCCACCCTCACAGGGAAGGATTCCTTCCTAATATCCAATTTAAACCTGTTCTCTGTCAGTTTGGAGCCATTTCCCCTTGTCCTGTCATTCCAGGCCTTATTCCAAAGCCCCTCTCCAGCTCTCTTGCAGGTTCCCTTCAGATACTGGGAGGGGCAAGGAGGTCACCCCAAAGCATCTCTTTCCCAGGCTGTACAATCCCAATCCTCTCAGCCTTTCGTCTCAGCAGAGTTGCTCCATCCCTCTGATCATCCCAGTGCCTCCTCTGGACTCTCTCCAGCAGCTCCAGGTCCTTCCCACGCTGGGCCCCAGGGCTGGAGGAGCTCTGCAGGTGGGGTCTCACCTGAGCGGGGCAGAGGGGCAGAATCCCCCAGCCCCTGCTGCCCACTGAGGGTTTCTGGGCTTCATGTCCAGCTCTCACCCCCCAGCACCCCCAAGTCCTTCTCTCAGGGCTGCTCCATCCCTTCATCCCCAGCCTGGATCGATCCCAGGGGCTGCCCCAACGCAAGTGCAGCACCTTAATCTGAAGGAGCACAACAGAAAGCCCACAGATTCAGTCACTAAAGAACAAATCATGCCTCAACCTGGCCACCCTCCTCTCCTCTTTAAAGAAGAGAGCAGTTTCTTAATATATTATGTTTCCAAAGTCTGTTAGGGATAAAAAGAACCACTGCTACAATAATATGGTGAAGAGATGGAGATAGAGCTACACAGTCCTATCATCAAGCTGATTATTTGCTTCATTGCAAAGCATCACATCTTTAGTTCAGCCATTGATTTGAGGCTTTCAAATCATTTTGTGATCTTCCTTCACTCTGAGCATTCCAGCGCTTGGCAGAGATTCATTTTAGATCATCCCCGGTCATTTGCCACACTTTAGTGCTCCACTACTCAAGTAGAACTTGATGTACACAGAAAATAAGAGATGTCATCAGGGCTGTGTAATCCATTTCATATAAATCCATCTCTGCAATAACACCCAAGCCTTACCCTTGTCTTGTGAAAATCTCTCTAATCTCCCAAGCCACCTTGGGGAGCTTGAGATAGAGAGAAGCAAAACAAAAAATATTCTACTCTTATAAAAGCAAAGAGCCTCGTTTTGTTACCAGCAAGATAGGAATCACTTCTAGGGCCTTGCTGCAGAAAATAATAACTTGTTTACAAGGTTTGTTTACTGCAAGGAATAGAAAATTTGCCTTTTCTTTCCTTTTTTTCTCATGACTATTGCTGAGTTAAATGAACTGCCATAGCCACATTCAGCAAAAGTAATCTCATATTCCTTATTATATTCGTAGCCTTAGATTTCAGGAACAATGGAAAGCTGTAGGCACCCTGACAATTATTTAAACCTACAATCTATAATTGCTCGGGAGCAAAAAAATAGTTACATTCAAATAACAAGCAATTCAACAAGCAGCCCTTTCGTCCTCCTTTCCCCTTAACCCTTTTCCAAACCAATAAATGCCTTCCAAGTGCACCTAGATCATTCAAATGGATCTGTTTTGAACCATAGCTGTCCTTAATGGGAATATGGAAGTTCCAAGAGTTATTTTCTCATCTGTTGTGAGCCAATGAAATGATGGTGAGTTCTCACTTGCAAAAGAGAATAACTCTTCCTATCTGTCTCCAAAAAAAAAAAAAAAAAAAAGATAATTATTCAACAAAATACCAGAGTAGATTGTTAGAGAAAAACTAATTTATATCCAGAGGGGCAGACAGAGGCCAAATATTAATGTGGTTAGTAATTTACCCATCATGCAGCACAATCATTCCCAAAAAACATGGATTGGCAGTGTTGGAAATGAAGGAACTATAAAAAATGCCGAGGCAAAGTGGCACCAAGGGCTTGGCAAAGAAATTGCCATCACTCACAGCAAAGTCCATGACCTGCAGCTCTCCAGATCCACTGTTTTCTTGGACATCCCAAAAAACATCCTGTGCCCTCCGGCTGTGGTTGGCAGGAGACTGAGCTGAAGGGCTGTGGTAGCACAGTCCTGCTGCAACAAACAGCCCCTCTAACTAACCCTGAGCTGGATTTTGGGGAGCCTCTGCCACAGATCCCCGTGGGAATGTTTGGATAACTGCAGCTATCCAGCCAGGCTGGGATAACTCCACAGCCCCAGAGACAGAGCTGTGGTGCCGCAGGGTGGGAGCAGTGAGAGCTCATTCCATGCTCTGCATCCAGCCCTCCTGATCCCAAGCACATCTCCCATATCCATGCCGAGCCACAGACACTTCCAGAACGAGTTGTTGACTTGTTTACAGCATCCCTGTGCAATCGGTCACGTTGTCCCCTTTGGAATTTTGGGGGTTTTTATGGACATAGAACTTCAAAGCAGGTCAGAGGCGATTATTGGAATGTTTATCAAGTTTGCAAAGCTTCTCCAGCAGAAAAAGATTCACAGATATGTGTAAATCATTATTTCTCATGACTAATCATGGAATGAAAGGATGGGTTGGGTTGGAAGGGAACTTAAAGCTCATCCAGTTCCAACCCCCTGCCATGGGCAGGGACACCTTCCACGAGCCCAGGCTGCTCCAAGCCCCATCCAACCTGGCCTTGGACACTTCCAGGGATCCAGGGGCAGCCACAGCTCCTCTGGGCACCCTGTGCCAGGGCCTCAGCACCCTCACAGAGAACAATTCCTTCCCAGTATCCCACCCAGCCCTGCCTTCTGGCAGTGAGAAGCCATTCCCTGTGTCCTGTCCCTCCATCCCTTGTCCCGAGTCCCTCTCCAGCTCTCCTGGAGCCCCTTTAGGCACTGGAAGGGGCTCTGAGGCCTTCCTGGACCTTTCTCTTCTCCAGGCTCTCCAAGTTATCCAGAAAACTCAGGATGAATTACTCACAGACTGACACACAGGTCTCCAGCAAACTACACAATGGTGTGAAGAGGGACCATGTCAGTGACCAAAAATCCTTCTACATCTAAAAAACACACCCAGATCTTTACTGCAGTAAATTCATCTCAGGTTTAATTGGTCTCCAGAAAACCAAGCAAATTAAACTCTCTTTATCCACCCCAGGGATAAACCCCATCCCACTGGGTGAGTCGGAGTGTCACCACTCTAACATTTAAACCTCTACATTTGTCCTCTCTTGGCGAGTCAGGAACATTCCACAGGGTGACCTGAGTGACTCCCACCCTGCTGTGCAGTGGGACATTGGAGTCAGGGATTGTCTGGAGCCTTGGGATATCCTGAGCTGGTGTAAATTCAGAGACACAGGCAGCGTACAAGGGACAGACACAGTGACAACAACATTCCTGACCACACTTTCCATACCAGAAGAGTCAAAAAAAGCTGGATGACCATTAGACAAACGAGGCTCCACGTCACCCCTTTGGATACCAGGAGGACACTCTGCCCTCTCTCCATCCCCCTGTCTGTAGATGCTGTCCCTAATTCCAGACACATTCCAGCATTCCACTCCAACTCCATCCCCTCGACTCCAGCACGTGTCTGCTTCTGCATAATTCATTACATGACTCTCAATAATTTTCAGTCAAGGTTCAAGCAGGAATGTGTCACACCAGGATTAGATTATTTATGAGCATAATGTTGGATTTAAGCCAATGACACACCAATAAATTTTATCTCCAAGCCTGACATATCTCATGCTGTTTTCCCTGGCTCACAAACAAATAACTACGGCTGTGTCAGAATTACTTGCATTCAACTTATATCAGAATTTTTTTTTGTGATTAGTTCTTATCTTGCTTGAAAAACTGATCATGTTGTTTCTTTCTTCCAGATCTGAAGTGTGGTTTTGCCTTCATTTCTCAAGTGTGTCCTGCACAGAGAGCAAAGTCAGGTATTCCAGAATAAAAATCTGGAATAAGGTGCTGTTTGAGCCTCTTAAAGGATGGAGTTTTTACTCTTTTCTAAACACAAAAGACTTGTGTCACCCAGGAAAAGCAGAGCCTGTACTAGCCAGCATTAATCGCCATCAAAAATAATCTAATATGGGCATTGCCCAAAATAAAAGAATAGATAAGGTTCCATTAATACAAAAATACACATCATATATAAATATTTCTTAATATAACTATTGTTATATAAAGATCTACATGAGGGATTCTCTGAGCAATTCTAGGAGCAATTCTTCCCATCCAACCTCAGGCAAACTTGAACAACTGCACCTAAATCTCCACTATTTGTGCTCGCGTGGGACAAAAGGTGCCTAAGCTCCCGTGACAGTCACTGGAGATCCAGTCCCAATGGAATGAGACGACCTTGAAGGTCCCTTCCAACCCAAATTCTGGGATTCTGTGATTCTATTCCAACTGAGCCGTCCAAACTTCAGGAGTATTTCTGAGCCAGTATTTTAAAAGTTGGTGAAGATTTTTGTATCTTTGATCTGAAGCGAAGTTACCTCATGATATATTTTTTTCAATAACTTAATCAGGTGAGAAAAACTCCCCAAAATTGGGAAAATTCTCCCGAACTAAGTAACCCAATAGTAAGTAATCCATATTTTTTAATATAGAGCCCTCTTAGCTCAGTCTCACACCCCCAGATCTGAAATTTCCAGGCTGTGCCAGCAGCCTTGTGCAGATAAATCCATCAGGATCCGCTGACAACACTTTGCGGATGTCACAGTATATCTAAAATCATCAAAACAGCAACATTTTCCCCCTCCAAAAACCCTCTTACATATCTTTTTCGTGGCTGAACAGAATAAATCAGCAGCACTCCGTGTGTTTTATTCCATGTCACCACTCTCTGTGCTTTATTAGCAGGAATCCAAGGATAAATCCGATGGTGAATGTGCCCATCCCAGCACATAAACAAACACACACAAATATATCTCCTGCAAAGCAGCATCAATCTGATCAGGGCGGCCTCCAGTCATTAACAGGATAATTTACTTCTATTTCCAACTTAAACCAAGTCAGAATGATGCCAAGCATATGTTCCTCCTGCTCACTGATATATTCCTATTTATCACTGGCAAGGAATTACTTCTCTGCAAGGCTTTTGCAATTGCTCAAGGTGTTCGTGCTGCCTTTTTTGCATGGAAAATAAAACAATAAATTAATAAAATAAAATAATAAAACC